>JAXIVJ010003684.1:0-91236 GCA_036785665.1 Chirona hameri | reverse complement strand
GTTCTGTCTGACCTTACCATTCTATTGTTGATTGTGTTTAATGTTATGCTCTGCAGTCTTCACCCAGGCAATTATGATCTCAGTAGATTAACAGGTAATAGGTATGATTGCCTAAGTCAGGCATCATGAATGCTCTGTTGGCAGGGTTTCATGAACTACCATTTACCAACAGAGCCTGCCTAGGCGTAGATAGTACCTACTTCCTACAATATGAAACTCATATTTGTTTTCCGTAGAATCAGTTTGAATCGATTCATTTGGTGATTTTTCGGTGATTCTTTGCAGCGCAATGATTCGATTCTTGATTCACATTGATGTTTGCGTAAAAGGAATCGATTCACCTGTGATTCTTCGTCAAACGATGTGATTCTTGAATCGTTAATCGATTCACCATGAATCGTTAACAAGTCTGCCCCGACAGCAGCAAATCTCGATACGCACGCTAAGGCTAAGCTCTGGTAAACACGAGATACATTATATATAATATAGTGCATGTTCTGGCTACAACAAACATAAACTTTTCTTATCTCTCTCACATAGCACCTAAACATGCTGCCGGGCGCAATCTGTCCCTTTGAACCGTCCGATATCTCCTGCGAATATGTCCCCTCGGTTGCACAACTAAGCTGCTTTAGTCGCCTTTATTATACTTTCCATACCCCGTCACGAACCTGCGTCTGTCCCCGCCATAACGACTACGGCCCCCAGTCGCATGCGCCGCAGCCGATCCAAGAGGTTCTCCGTCCGAGCGACAGGCGGCTCAGCGTCAGTGACCGCCCGGCTGCCGCTGCCGCTCCCTCTCGAGCCGTCGCCGCCACCGCCGATGAAGCTGCCGCTCCCTCCCCGTGCCGGCCGCCACTGGTCTGTCCTCTTGGAGACGGAACCGGTTGAGAGCTCCGAAGCTGGTACCCCGTGAACCGCCGGACCAGCGCCGTCGTCGCCACCGCCGATGAAGCCGCTACCACCGCCCGGTGCCGGCCGCCACGGATCTGTCCTCTCGGAGACGGAGCCGGTTGGGCGATCCGAAGCTGGCGCCCCGAGGACTGCCGGTCCAGAGCCGTCGCCGCCCTCGCCCGGTGCCGGCCGCCACGGGTTCGTCCTTTCGGAGACGGAGCCGGTTGGGCGCCCCGAGGCTGGTGCCCCGTGGACTGTCGGGACCGGCCCGGGCTGAGGACAGACCGGCTCGTCTCCAGCAGCCCTGGTCTGGTCTGCGGACCGCTGCTGCATCTGCTCAGCACTCTCCCCGTCTCCGCTTGGAGTGCCGAGATGTGGCGGACGGGGCCGTTCCATCGATCTCGGTGAGAAGCCCGCAGGAGCCGGAACCGCTGCGCCATCCATCCCATATACACTTCCTTGAGACCTTATAGATGGCACGTCGGGCTGTTGCACTGGTGCTTTCGTCTGTTGGCACGCAGCCCGCTCAGCCAGGTGCCGCATCAACCGCTCCATGGCAGCAGCTGAGCGCACAGGGTGCGGTTGGTCTTGCTGGTCGATAACCACGAACACTGTTCCCTCCTTGGTGAACACCGTGCTGATCTGATTGCCGCGTTTCAGCTGCATCACGTCATCAAATATGCGTTGTCTGGAAGGCGTGAGGCGCTCTCGGATGTAGAGACCACTGTCCCGGAGTCTGGTCTTGTTTCGGACCATGAAGTACCGATCCGATCCAGCTGCCACGGTTTTGAAGCGGACTTGGATCTGCCTTTTCTTGCGCTGCACTTCTCCAACTTGGCTCAGGTCCATCTCATACTCCATACGCCTGCGTACCACATCGTGCAGCAGATGAGCAGTATCCATGCCTCTGCGCAAGCTTAATGCACGTGCGATTGCTGGCCCGCTGAAAATTAACCAGCTTTGGAGCTCCCTCTCTTGCACTTGGTCCAGCTGCTCTTCGGCCTCTGCCATGCGCTTGGCACAGTGGAATAAATCCTTTTCCGTCTGCTGAGCTATCTGCTCTACAGCCCTTAGGCGCTTAGCTAGGGTCGCTACCGTCGCCAACAGCTGACGTGACCCCGGGCCTGGCGTTTTCCTTACGAGACAAAAATGGCGCACTCAGCGAAAAACAAAAAAGTATTTCGTTGACACACCAGTCCATAAATGCTCGGACAAACTCACTTGCCAAACTTGCTGGGTCGTCACTGAATTGCCACGTCACCTTTTACTCAGATATGTGAGCTATTTCCGTCATAAACACCATCAACAACACAGAGCTCCAAACCACCACCGGCCATGACGCAGTCAGCTGGCCAATCCTATTTGGAAAATTTGTGTATGCTTTGGATGAGTCTCATTGAGAGATTCCGATTGCCGCCTTGCACGTCTCGCTGCGGTTATTGGTTCGGAAGATAACCAGGGGGGACGCCCCCCCCCCCAAGCCAATGGCGTTCGGCTGAGACCCCAGCCATTGCCGAGTTAAGCCAAATATTTGCTTGATGAAGCTGAACAGTATATTTAGACACAGCTTTAAAAGCCACAGGGGTGTTATGCAAGAGGTGTTATGCAAGAGGTGGACTAGCGAAAACTTTAGGAGCATTTAAGGACAGTAGGTATTTCTCAGAGCAGATGTTGATCAGAAAAGAAGAAATAGGAATGAACGGAAAGCTGGATACTCACAATTACCTATAAACAGAATTGATCATGAAAACGAAGAAATATGAAGGAAAGGGAAGTTGGCCACTCAAAATGAACTATCAAATGGAATGGCATTTGTCCTGTCAATCCAGATTCCATGAATCAGTATATCTATACCATTGAACCTTCCAGCCTTATCTTTCCACTTCTTTGTTGGTGCAATTATGCTCTACGGACAAAAATAATCTACACTCACTACTCGGCGTATATTGATAAGGGAACAGTTGTTTCAGGCATGGGTATTCAGGCATGTGTAATACACACACTGGTGTAATATTGCTCCTTGTTTCAGATACGTATCGAGGAAACGAGAAGAAGAAAAAACATGGAAACACATCATGTAACGTGAATACAGTGGCCGGATCTACGTTAGGGAAAAACAGGCAATTGCCCCCCCCCCCCCCCAACGAAACATCGGTAGGCAAACCGAAAACGTATGTTTTTGCCCCCCCCCCCCAACCGTTTCGCGAGGTTGTGATTTTTGGTTCAGGAAGTCGTGATTTACCCCTCCCCGGCTCAACGACTCTTCGCGCTGACGACACAAAGCCCCCCCCCCCCCGGTCAACAACTTTTCGCTGACGAAACGGAGCGAAATGACCCCCTCCCCCCCCCCCCCCCCCTCCCCAACTCGAAACCTAGATCCGCCACTGTGTGAATGAACGATACTTAAATAACTTGCAAAATAATATCAAAGTGACTAATGTTTTACATTCTTGAAAGTGTTCTCGTAAATATGTTCCATGTTAGCCTTCGCATTTGGCTGTAGTTTAAAGTTAAGTTTAAGTTGAATTGGGATCGTTGTTTTTCTTGAGCTCACGCCGGCATGCGTAATTTTCTCCTTGAAACTCTGGTGCCTTGAAGGCTATGGAACTTTGTATGATCTCTTAACACGCGCAGTGGAGGGCACTTTTGTGCCCTCCCCCCCCCCCCCCCCATGTTTTCGTGAATAGCTCACAAACGAAGCGGAGCAGGGCGGTTTAGTTTGCGAGACATTAACGCCAACTCAATAGCGGATCGTTTGACGACAACAACAACACAAATTGGTCGATACATTTTTGAGTTATATGGATTTTCAGTCCAAGATGGCGGCCTGAATCGCGGTCGGCAAAGCGATATCTTCGGAACCAACAGTCGGATCGGGATGATTCAAACGCCATTCTGTAGGCAATGTCAATGTTCATCCCCGGAAATAACTTTGGACACATTGCTGGTGATATGTGACGTCACAGAGGTCAAACTCCCAAAATTGTGACATTTGGCCAGATTTGACCTTCGTAACTTCGTTTGACCTTGAAAATATTGACCGAATGTCAAGAAAATTTGAGAAAATGTAGATCATCATAGCACCTACCTATCATGTAAGTTTGATCGCTCTACCTCTCATACTTTCGGAGATCTTAGGGGGCACCAAAGTGTCCCCCCCCTCCACTGCGTATTAGTGGCATACCCCTCTCCACTGCGCGTGTTAATACATTCAAAGTAGAGCTTCCTGCATGAAGCTCGTTTTACGAGCGCAAGGAACAGTCGCTTGCATGACTACCACCGCATACCACCGAAGCTATAACAATTGTCAGTTGCTGAATACCTGAAACGGTTATTGAATACCCGAGCATAAGCCGGGATGCGGACTTCTATAATCCATCTGGCTTTCATATCCTAGCACTCGACGGACGATACCGTATTCTCGTGTCCAATTTCAAAATCCAGCACTCGTATGCTAGGAGTGACCAGCTATGACGTAAGCAACATCTGAAAAGTTTCGGCGCCTGCTAGTAGAGCAGGGTGCCTGCTTGTCTTTTAGGCAACACAAGTTCGTTGTTGAGTTTGTTTATTGAGAACTGCACACCTCGTCTGGGATACTGTGCGCTACATAAGGCAAATAATATTGTGCAGTCGCCATATAGGTCAACGGAAAGCAGAGATGAAATAATGCGTATTTTGTACAAAAGCTGCGGTACGCTGTTAAATGACTGGTGCTACCGCTGCAGTGATGTCCGCACCTTCTGGCACTAACACATCCTCCAGTGTGAGGCTAAAAGGCGCCGTTTTAAATTTCCTGCGTGGCATTTAGTGTCGGAGCCGCCACGAGGCGTCCGTCGGAGCTGTCCAGCTCTGAAGGCGCCGGCGAGGTCTGCGAGGTCGGCACTCGTGTACAGCACGACACGGAACCACGGGCACCAAAGTGGCCGAGTGGGCGGCCGACAGACATTCCGTGGTCGGGACGGCTCGCCGGGCTGCACCGTCAGGCGATGGGGTGATAGTGATCCGTTACAAGGCACAGGTCATATCAGAAAGGCAAATAGCAGCTTTCCGTGTCTTAAGATTAAGTCGAATGGAAAGTGGATGTGAATTAGACTTGAGAGATGCAGAGTTGAGTGAAATCGACCTGCTTGATCCGTATTGGTCATGGTGCGACCACCGCACAATTGACCTGAACACCCGATATCTCAAGAACTTAACAATAAATATAGTAACTGTAACGGGGTTTTCGGCAATGAACGTGTGCTTCTCCTTTGTCGGCTCCACCTCGCCTTACTCTCTTCTACTGCACTGACTGGCTTTTCTACTCATTCTTCTTTGTTATACTAGTTGCCAAGCCACAGCCACTTCGTTCCGACCCGTACAGAACAATTCTGGAGGCAGGTTAGTCAATCGGCGAGCACATAGGTCGCTACCCTGCACGGGTGAGGTGGTGGGGTTATTATGGCGATCACATAGGCCGCTACACTGCACGGGTGAGGTGGTGGGGTTATTATGGCGATCACATAGGCCGCTACACTGCACGGGTGAGGTGGTGGGGTTATTATCGGCGAGCACATAGGTCGCTACACTGCACGGGTGAGGTGGTGGGGTTATGACGGCACATAGGTCGCTACACTGCACGGGTGAGGTGGTGGGGTTATTATCGGCGATCACATAGGTCGCTACCCTGCACGGGGGAGATGGCGGGGTTATGACGGGGAAATCTTTACCTTGTCCGTCACAATGGGACGGAAAACTATTGAACCGTGAGCCGATACCTGTTGCCATCTGCAATTCTGGAGGATTCACCATTTCATGCGGTCCATCAATTACATTGCAAATTCATGATTAATTTAGCTTCTGCTTTTACTTCTCCGATACCATACTACGCTGAGGTCCATCTCCCACTGGAATTAACACATTCACTTTATTAACACATCTTTCCACTCAGACTCGCCCCATTCATGCACTCAATCATCGATCTCTTTCATACTATGCAGTAAACTGTCAGGTTGGACTCCTGACCCCCTCCCTTTTTCCTAACCCCTCCAGCAGTGCGTAGTATTGTAACGGGTAGCAGTCGAAAACTGAACAGATGGTTGGTTTTTCTCACGACTCTCAGTAGCTTGGTCATCTACGAATTACTACTCTTAGTCGTTCCATCATTGTTAACCGTCCTTCAAAACCTTCCGACTTCTCCGAAATTGGATGGCCGGGTCCGTTCCTAGAGCCTTCTATTATAATCCTGGAACAACACGTCTGATTGCGGATTACCTCTCAACCCGAAACCGTACCCAAACAATTGTTAGATCCGTTCCTGAAATCCTACTGTTGAACCCACACGTCTTAGTGCGGAACAAGGTTCTTCCATGACCTGCGAAACTGCCCAAAGCAGCCTACTAGAAAATCCGACTCACGTGGTCGAAGCTATCTGACTAATAGTGTAATAATAACAGTGCCGGCTTATCGCAGACGCCAGACGCGAACGTAAGAGGACATAGTGTTTTCTGCCGCCGAGACATCATATCCCGTCTCCGGCTGCCGCAGTTCCTATCACTCCCCGAGGCCGTGGTTCCGCCGAGACATCATATCCCGTCTCCGGCTGCCGCAGTTCCTATCACTCCCCGAGGCCGTGGTTCCGCCGAGACACCATATCCCGTCTCCGGCTGCCGCAGTTCCTATCACTCCCCGAGGCCCTGGTTCCGCCGAGATATCATATCTCGTCTCCGGCTGCCGCAGTTCCTATCACTCCCCGAGGCCGTGGTTCCGCCGAGACATCATATCCCGTCTCCGGCTGCCGCAGTTCCTATCACTCCCCGAGGCCGTGGTTCCGCCGAGACAGCATATCCCGTCTCCGGCTGTCGCAGTTCCTATCACTCCCCGAGGCCGTGGTTCCGCCGAGATATCATATCTCGTCTCCGGCTGCCGCAGTTCCTATCACTCCCCGAGGCCGTGGTTCCGCCGAGACATCATATCCCGTCTCCGGCTGCCGCAGTTCCTATCACTCCCCGAGGCCGTGGTTCCGCCGAGACATCATATCCCGTCTCCGGCTGCCGCAGTTCCTATCACTCCCCGAGGCCGTGGTTCCGCCGAGACATCATATCTCGTCTCCGGCTGCCGCAGTTCCTATCACTCCCCGAGGCCGTGGTTCCGCCGAGACATCATATCCCGTCTCCGGCTGCCGCAGTTCCTATCACTCCCCGAGGCCCTGGTTCCGCCGAGATATCATATCCCGTCTCCGGCTGCCGCAGTTCCTATCACTCCCCGAGGCCCTGGTTCCGCCGAGACACCATATCCCGTCTCCGGCTGCCGCAGTTCCTATCACTCCCCGAGGCCCTGGTTCCGCCGAGACACCATGTCCCGTCTCCGGCTGCCGCAGTTCCTATCACTCCCCGAGGCCCTGGTTCCGCCGAGACAGCATATCCCGTCTCCGGCTGCCGCAGTTCCATCACTCCCCGAGGCCCTGGTTCCATTGGAGTTACGTCTCCGCGATGGCGACTATTCTCCGGAATTCCGCCGTGGGCATACCCTATAATTTCATCCGAAAATCGAAATGTCTTTTGACAATTTCGATGGACCTACAATAGCCCAATCTCCGGGCTACCGGCGGCCAACAATCTAGCTCGCCAGAAACATACCACGTTTCATCCACATCCTGATATCGAGCCGTCTATCCAGATTCCTCGAGCCCTCCCTTGATTCCTCGAGGTCGTCCTCCTGATTCCTCGATCCCTCTCATGATTCCTCGAGCCGTTCTCCTGTTACCTCGAGCATGATTCCTCGAGCCGTTCTCCTGTTACCTCGAGCCCTCCTTCGAAACTGCCGTCGGAGACTTACAAAGTGACCAGTCACGGAGTCGAAGTTACCTGACTAATTGCAGCAGGGGCCCTATCTGTCGTCTTATTAAAGTCACACGGCGCCACGCTAGGTATTCCAAGTTACCTGGCCTTTCCCCCGGTCTCACCAAGTCCTAAACTCTCTGAGGCTGCGAGTCCGTCTGAGCAAGGTTTTCGCGGAAATAGCTTGTCTCCGGGATTTCGCAGTGGGCATAACTTATGATTTTGTCCGACGTCGGAATGTGCACGAATTAAGGTGCAGCACTGCTGGCTCAGATTCCGCAGCGTTCCGATGGGCCTAATACTTCCTCAGCCTCATTCCCAGGCTCCCTCCGGCGACAATTCCGCTCCCAGCCCCTACTGCTTCAGCAGGGCACCCACTTGGCATCAACCGGTGCCTCCTGGACCCCGCCAATCTGCATCTACGCGTCTTACCGCGCGGGAGTTCAGCAATATGACTAATAGGGGGAAGATCCGCTTCTCTTTCCCTCTTCCTTCGTATCTCTTTTCCCATTGATTTCCGCTCCATCGGGAGTTTAACTTCTCGGTAGCCTTTAATTTCTATTTTGTTACATAGTCGGCCATATTGACAGGTAATACACACACACCGAGGTGTGAGACGCATTATTAACCTCCACATTACTGCTTCACGACTTAGCGCGTGTGTCCAAGCTCTTCTACTTGGCATCTCGAACGGTCCGTTCGACCTACCGATAAAAACTAGTAAAAAGATAATACTGTAATGAACCCCGTTTCACGGGACTATCGACTCTTCCCTTCCAACCACCTTTTGTAACCTCATAATTCGTTAGTGTAGTTACCGTGTCGAGAGGAATGTATGTACGGGCAAAAGTCTATGCCTCTTTCCAATATTCATCAATCGTCCCCACTGTCAGTTTCATTCTTGCCGCTATTGTTTTACCTCCTTTGTCGGTCACATTCGGTTTGTCCCGGCTTGTTTGTATTACCCCTTGGTGATCCTTGTGTGTGCGTTTAAAGCCCAGGCTACACTATACGTGATAGTTCGCAAAGTACGCACGGTTTTTGCAAGTTTGCGTCTTTTGCGTAGTCTAAAAATGTTCAGCTGATAGAAAATGCATTGACTGAGCTACCGTGTCGAGAGGAATGTATGTACGGGCAAAAGTCTCGCAAAGTCCGCATGAAATATCACGCAAACTTGCAAAATACGCAGCACGGAAGTACGCAATTCTGCAAAAGACGCAATAACGCAAGTACGCAAGTACGCAAA
This sequence comes from Chirona hameri, assembly GCA_036785665.1. Classification (NCBI taxonomy): domain Eukaryota; kingdom Metazoa; phylum Arthropoda; class Thecostraca; order Balanomorpha; family Balanidae; genus Chirona; species Chirona hameri. Next base: position 82,278 of record JAXIVJ010003684.1, on the reverse strand, counting down.
AAAGTTCAGAGTTGTGAACTTTTTTTCCGGTTTTTGCAAGATTGCGTAGTCTGAGACAGTTGGTGGCGCATCGCCGGCAATCTGTATTGTCAATAACTCTTGATAGAATATGGATAAAGACGTGCGAATGACACCAATTTGTTTGCCTCGTACAGATGCATCTCCCCCAATGCAACATGACATACCTGGGTCACAAAATGACATTGACCTAAGGTCAAATTTTGAAGTTGCCCTAACCAGGACACCATTAATATTTTTAGAAGCGTATTGATGAGACAAACACGATGGTGTCAAAAAATAAACAATATTTGACAAATAAACTTGTTTTCAACACCTGTAACCTAGTTTTTCCCATAAAATTCGATATTTTTCATGATTTTTCATGCCGATACGCCACCACCAAATTATCAACGCTAAAGGCCAGAGATAAGAAAACCACAAAACCCGAACGAACAGTGTGTAGTAATAAAGAGTCCCGTAAGGTTTGAATCACATAATCATTTTGTCATCCAGTGTAGTACTTGCAGATAATTCAAAAATCTAAAATTGATTGCTGCAGATTCTAAGATGATAAGAGTGGTGGACAGTAATGCCGATCAAGTACTCTTTATCTGATACGAGTCTCGAAAAACGCCAAAGTTTTAATGCTGATAATTGCTGAAATAATGGACTAAATTAGCATTGTGGTCCCTGTTATATGTCTTAAACGTGTGTAAAGCTCATACAACTGCAAAAGAGTGCATTTCCTTTCAGAACGGTAACTCGTGTAATCCCTTTAATGAGACAGTGCGTATTTCCCAGAAAAAAAAACGGTTTACGTACCTATACTCAAATACACAGTGCATCCTGCTCGATAGAGACTGGTAAAGTTTTGAATCATGCCGCTTGTTGCCAGTCCAATATGGACCAGTAGAATACAACTAACAGCCACTGAATCGGCTCCAACGACCACCGTCGTCACATGGGTGCTCAAAATGATCGCGTTTAAGCCGGCGATCCACTAATAAAACGTCTCTTGGGTTGGTTTTAATGTAGCCAATTTTGGTTTGCGCGCTGGCTCTGGCCGACGTAAATTCGATCACATATCGGACGTGCGAGATGAACTGGGCTGGCTCATCGCCCGGCAGCTGTACGAACTTCAATCTCTTAACCTTCTTCACAAAATTCGCAGCACCGGGGAACCGCAGGCTCTCGCTTCCCAGCTTTCGGCCAATTCTGAACTTCGATCCAGAAGCACCCGCCAGGACGCTGATTTGGCCCTCCCGCGCGTGAGAACTACAACCGGCAAGCGTCGCTTTTTATATAGTACGGTGCAGCGGTACAACACATAGTCTAGGGACATTCGTGACATGTCTTTACCGTCATTTAAACGTAAAGTTGGCGCTCTTTTACATGACATATGATGAGCTGTGCTGGATGTGTGTGCTTGCGATCGTGTATTGCGTGTTTTTTTTTTCTACTCAGTGTGCGCATGTGTGTCGTTTTTAAAGGGATTATACGGGTTTTTCCCAGAATAATTGAGTTACATAGTAAAACGTACTTATAAAGGTGGTAGAAGTCCCACGGTAGCCACATTTTTCTGGAAATGACCTCTTCTGCACGTAAGGACATTCCAAAGTGCGCGGTGATGCCACCGCGTATTTTCTGCAGGACCGGCTGAGGCAGAGCCAGTCATCTCTTTTATGCTAATAAAAACACCTCACTTATGGCATATTTCCGGGAAAATAAGCAATATTTGAAAGAAAATAAACTTGTTTTGTTCCAACGACAGCAGCAGTTACCTAGTTTTCCCATAGAAGTCTATATTATTCATGAATTTTCATGCTAAAAAATTAATACGCCACCACCAAATTCTCAACGCTAAAGGCCATAGATAAGAAAACCACAAAAACACAAAACCTCAACGAACAGTGTGTAGTAATACAAAGTCCCGTCAGTTTTGAATTGCATAATAATTGTGTGATCCAGTGTAGGACTTTCAGATAATTCAAAACTCTAAAATTGATCTTAAGATAAAAGTGGTGGACAGTAGTGTCGATCAAGTAGTCGTTATCTGATACTAGTCTTGAAAAACGCCCAAGTTTTAACGCTGATAATTGCTGAAATAATGGACTAAATGAGCATTGCGGTCCCTGTTATATGTCTTAAACGTGTTTAAAGCTCATACAACTGCAAAAGAGTGCATTTACTTTCAGGACGGAAACCCGTATAATCCCTTTAACATGTCTCTCATCTTTTAACCCTGACACGACGCTCAGAATAGCCGGCTGTATGTGTCGGAGAGTGTTTTTACCGTAAATACAGTTTGAAACTGTACAATGACATCGGTTACTCGAGGACTAACAAAACTCGTGCTTCCGCCCTCCCGTCCCGCCGAATTCTGGTAGCCGTTAGGTGTTGGTGAAAGATAAATATGGGGTGATGATGTGAGGGCGGCAGACCCGGGGCGGGCGGGTATCACATTACACCGTGGGAGAACGCGTCGTCGTGTCGCGACGCGCCGAGCGACGCCGTACTATGGATCGTCCATATATTACGTAACGCTTTCTTCGGCAATATTCAACACCCTGTTGAATATTGCCGTTTTAATGTAACGCTTCGTAACGTTTCGACTGAGCCCCGTATATAATTAAGTAGCGCAAACATGTTTGAAGTTTGAACCCCCCTCCCCCTACCCTCTGTAAAACATACAAAATCATGCTTAATGTAGCATGAACATTGTCGTGGCGGTCAATATATTGAATTCCAGACCCTATGCTAGTCACTCGTATAGACTGTGTATGATTCTGTTATTGTTTCCGTTTAAGGTTCATTTTAATTGTCCAGCTTTACGATAACACCCGTGCGACCCCCTCTCGCTATGTAATATATGTGTATATATTCATATACAGACAATTATGGCATATCATATATGACACAGGAAAGTAAACACATAGGTAGACGCGTTTCGTCATAAATGACTTCATCAGCAAAATATACACAAGATGAAATGATGCACACACGCAAGAAAAGCTATACATCACAGTTTCAATCTATTCGAATTATTATTTGAATGTTCTAGAAGAATGTGATATAAAACTTGTTCTAATATACAATCATTGAGAAATTTGAGACGATTGAAACTGCTTGCTAGCTTCTTCTTGGTTTAGTATTCCTTCATCTCTGTGTTGCGTGTTGTTGTTCCATTCACGTCTGACAAATGTATTCATATACAGACAATTATGGCATACATGACACAGGAAAGCAAACACATAGGTGGACGCGTTATGTCATAAAATGCTTCATCAGCACCATAAACACAAGATGAAATAATGCACACACGCAAGAAAAGCTATACATCACAGTTTCAATCTATTCGAATTATTATTTGAATGTTCTAGAATAATGTGATATAAAATTTGTTCTAATATACAATCATCCTGAATGATGTAATCTATGTCGCTAACGCAGAGAACGGTGGCGTAATATTCCGGAAACTGAGAGGTGAGATTACCTCAGGTTACTTTTATGGAAACCCAGACACCCAAAGAAGTTATCCCTATTAGACCAATCATTTTGCATGGATTCCCACGCCAGCTTTCAATGTAGCTATACAGCTGAACTCGATTATCTCACCTTGCATACCGAAAACTTATTTCCTGAGATCGTCTGAAGAATTCATAGAAATACTCAGAGTACGGGAGAGGCATCACGTACTGACGGTACACTGATGACATATTTGTTGATATTGTTGACGAGGAACAACTCATGTGCCTCAAATCCGAACTAGAAGACAAATCAATTCTCAAATTCACGTTCGAAATGTCAGTAAACTACCGAAGTCCATTCCTAGATGTAACAGTTGATGCTTCAAATAAAACAATCGTTACCTCGGTTTACAGGAAAGCCAATGGTATTGGTAGATGTCTTAACGGCCTGAGCGAGAGCCCAGATAAATACAAAGAAAGTGTAATTCGTGCATCTATACACCTGACACTGACACACTGTACAACCTGGGCCCTAGTACACCAGTAATTCAATAGGATCAGAAACATCCTAGTCAGCAATAACTTCAGCCTAACTGAAATTGATAACCAGACAAAACAAAACAGTTCCATAAACACTTTCGATCATCAACAGAGGGTGGTGGAGCAAAACCGACCGTTGATATCAAACTCTACTACAGAAACAGAATGTCCACAGTCTATAAGGCCGACGAAAAAGCTGCTGTAAGTGACATTATAACCAGAAACTGTACCCCAGCTGACCCCCAGAACGGTATCAAGCTTTGAAGCTGATAGTATATTATAAAAGTCCAAGGACTTCAGACCTCATCATGAACAATAACTTATCCAAAGACAGCTTCCTTCTGAAAGCCAACAATGTAGTATATGAGTTCAAATGTACTGTCGGCAGCTGCGCGCGCCGCTCAAACTCGACAGACATAGGCTACGGCTACATCACTATCGCGACGGTTAACTATGCACTTACAGGCAGGCTTTACAGGCAGACGATGACAGTGTGTATGGTTCTTCGTCCCTGTCGCAGTCCATATCTACTGTTGTGTTTAAAACCGAGTTTGAAAGAAAGGGACCTAACATCGTTATCAGAAGTTTATTCAATAACAAGGTACCTGATGAATCGAAAATATATTGTATTGAATAAATTAAATACAATACGTGTGTACATACCTATAGGTACGCATGATCAATGAGACAGACATATCAATGTACGTTTTGGAGTATTTGGTAACCAACATGTTATTTAATTCGCTTTTGCATTCCTGGTAACAGAACGGAAAGGTCAGTTTCAATTTGCAGTGTTTTATGCCGGGTCCTAAACTCATAAACCTATATATTTAAAAGCTTCTGACTAATTTTTTTTTAATGACAGCCAATGCTCTGCCCAAATGCGTTCAAAGTTTGCAAAGCGATGTAGTTTTTGGATAACTACTTCATCCATTACTTCAAGTACATGAGTAACTTCATCCGCATCCGTCTCCGCCAGCCGTCCACAAAACGACTACCCCGCATAACGAGCCGGACGGTCACCGAACCCAGCGTTATCCGTCCTCCTGGTACAGATATGGGCACCTCAGGTCGGTCAGCACGCAGAACAGTGCGCTGAGCGTATGAAGAAGATAGAAAACACGCCAGTGACGTTGCCTTGTATCGCATCACTGACCTAAATATCTAGCAAATACCCTGACCCCCCCCCCCCCCCCCATTAGGTCATTACCACTGAGCCAGTGTCTCCCGAAAGCAAAAAGCCAGTTCAGTGGCAGCCGGGAGGCGCCTACGAGTTCTGATATTCACATAATATTAATAATGATTAAAATTGCAGACTATTGCTATCATGGATTAACGTAAAATTTGCGTACGATAGTGCGACCCTACACCCCCACTAAACTGCCAAATTTCGCGATTGTGACTGCAAGGTGCGCGGAGTCAATGAGGCGACATCCGAACGGACAGCGGGCAGGTGGCTGCCACTTCTCGTCATTAGTATGAAATAGCTCTCTATGTATCAAGAATAACTTGGATAACAGTAGAAATAAATATCTGGAAGCACTAAAGCCGCCCAGGGGAAATCAGACTGCAGATGGTGGCCGGTTTTCTAACCTGGCAACGCCAGGGAAGCTCAATACACTGGCGGATCCAAGGGGAGGGGAAGGGGGCAGGGGCAAAAGCCACCCCCCCCCCCCCATCCCAAGCTCAACAGGGGCGGCACTAGAAATTAGCCCCCCCCCCCCTCAAAATTTGCTGAAATTGGTGATGAAAAATAGGTACAGCCTTTGGTCTCCAGCTACCTGCTGGATGGCAGAGGAGCGCGGGAGTTAATTTCCTTGTATAGGTACCTATGTTGTATGGAATCACTGGCGGACCCAAAGGGGGCGGCAGGGGCCAAAGACCGCCGCTCCCCCCCCCCCCCCCCCCCCCACCCAACATTCCAAGATCGACAGGAGCGGTAATAGAAATTAGCCCCAACTCCAAAATCCGATGAAACTGGCGATTAAAATGGGTACTGCCTGCGAAAAAAAAACTTCTTGCGAAATAAATATACATTTTTTGCCTCATTCGTGTTTCCTATATTTGGTAGCATTTTGGTAGCAGTAGGGATAGGGAAAGTGGTGCGTCTGACGCTATTTTGGAGTGATTCACAACCAACGTAAGTTATAATTTTACACGCAGCGACGCAGCCTTTGGTCTCCTGCTGCCTGCTGGGTGGCAGAGTAGCGCGCGAGTGAATTTCCTTACATAGGTACCTATGTTGTGTGGAATACATCCAGTAGTATTAAGTAGGGTAATTAGGTGCAGTTTAAAAATCCCAATGTTTTTTTTTGTAGCTGGGGCATTCCACGACAAATCGACAAAAACAAAGTCCAAAATGACACCGTCATGTCACCGATTTTGACCAACATTGGTAGATGGGGTAACCTGGCGCGCTAAAGTGAGCTGTGAAAGTTGTATTGCAATGCAAGCAGTGGTTCAGGAGATATTGCCTTGGACATTTGTATAAGGTCACGGTGCAGGTCAATCTTGGTCAGCCCATATGGCGGAGAATTTATGAAGCAATGTATGTATTGTATGTCATTAGAATGGAAATGAGCTGTTTTATAATATAGTGATGTTAATTTTTTCATTTTCTAAAATTTCAAAATTTAGTACTTTTCGAAATTGTACACCTTTTTTGGATACCTTTTCTCAAACGTGATTCTTATTTTTCGCTATGCTTTTTTACGTGTAGGGACGTGTCAATTAAGTGCAAAAATAAAATTCAGGGATATTTGCTACCAAATATATCAAATTTTGTCATTTTACATGCTATTTTATATAAAAATATGCTATTCGCTAATAACTTTTGACTGAATAAAACTAGAATGGTACGGTAAACGTCATTTTGCTGTTCTCAACTAGACGAGTTGAATGCTCTGAAGCATGACCTCCTTCTGACATTTGATGACCTTGACCATAAATTTCGAAGTTAGTATTTTTTTAATAATTTTGAATATTTTTTGGATACCAAAGCCAAATGTATTTCCTATTTTGACTTTATTCTTGCTAAGTGTAAATAAGTGTCCTTCAAACAGGACAAATAAAATTGATGGTTATTTGTTTTCAAATATGCTAAATTTGGTCATTTTTTTTGTAACAGATGTTATTCCCCAATAACTTTTGACTGAATAATGATACAAAGTAAAATGGACACCATTGTGTTATTTTCGTCAAGACGCGTTGAATGATATGCAGTATGACCTCTTTCTAACATTTGGTGACCTTCACCTAAGGTTAATGTCAAGGTTCAAGGTTAGGTTTCCAATTGTGGCCTATGTGGCGATGTTAAATATCTTAAAACTTGTCTTGTTGCGAGGAATTCGATGGTGCTTAAATAACGCCTGATCGTCAATGGCAACTTTTAAATTCATTTGAATTTGAATGTCAAATAGTAACTTCATAACTTCCTTCTCGGTGTAAAGAAAGCCGAAAATGTCTCAGTTTGTTTTATAATCATCAACGATCGCGCAATTATTTTAATACCAATGAATTCCTATCTTCGAGACAAGTTCAAAGCTATATAACATCGCCGTTTAGGTCAAATTTGGAAAGGCGACTGCGCCGTGACCTTGACCTTAGGTTAAGGTCATCAAATGTCAGAAAGAAGTCATGCTGCACAGTATTCAACGCGTCTGGATTATAACAACAAAATGACGTTTATCGTGCCCTTCTAGCTTTATTCAGTCAAAGGGTATAAGCGAATAACTAATTTGTATATAATATAGCATATAAAAGGAGAAAAAAGAGATATTTGGAGGCAAATATCCATCAATTTTATTTTTGCACTTAATTGACACATCCTTACACATGAGAATAGCATAGCGAGAAGAAAAAAATACCCAAGTCCGCAAAAGGAAAAATGGGGGGTACCTTTTAGGTCATATGGAAGCCCCTGGGACCCGGAAGGCCCCAGTGAAATTAGCCCCCTCCCCCATATTGGGAGGCTGGATCCGCCGGTGCCTCAATAAAGTTCGGAACAGTTCTTAAAAGATCTTAAAGTTCCTAAAATAAACTAACCTAAAATAACCCCTAAAAGCCCCTGTAGTTTCCCTCACAACGTACTAAAATAGGCGCCATGTTACGCGACCATGAATCCTTGTTTATCCATCAAGTCTTCAACATTAGTTGCTTGATTTAATATAGCCTGAATAAATTTGTTTTAGCTTGAAAAATATTGACAAAAGGCTTTTGACTTTATGCGACCCCCAGACCCGTTACTGACCCCCTGTGCCGCGACTGACCTGTTGATCCTATGACTGACCTTCGGACGCGCGCGGTGGCGGCCGTGGCTGACATGGTGCTGTCGTCGGACGCCTGTGAACAGGCACTGGCCGGTCGTGGAGGCAGCTCGGACAGACTTTGCTGAGAGCCAGCATGACTCATGTCGCCGTCTGCCCGCGGCAGCAGCTCGTCCTCAATGCTGGTCCGTCGCCGGCCGAGCCGCATCAGAGACTTGACGCGACGCATCGCCAGGTGTGCCCTGAGGAGGAGGAGGCCGCATCAGAGACTTGACGCGCCGCATCACCAGGTGTGCCCTGAGGAGGAGGAGGTCGCATCAGAGACTTGACGAGCCGCATCGCCAGGTGTGCCCTGAGGAGATGGAGGAGGTCAGAGGAAACCTGGAACGCGCCGCATCGCCAGGTGTGCCCTGAGGGGATGGAGGAGGTCAGAGGAAACCTGGAACGCGCCGCATCGCCAGGTGTGCCCTGAGGGGATGGAGGAGGTCAGAGGAAACCCGGAACGCACCGAATCTCCAGGTGTGCCCTGAGGGGATGGAGGAGGTCCGAGGAAACCCGGAACGCGCCGCATCGCCAGGTGTGCCCTGAGGGGATGGAGGAGGTCAGAGGAAACCCGGAACGCGCCGCATCGCCAGGTGTGCCCTGAGGGGATGGAGGAGGTCAGAGGAAACCGGGAGAGGAGCGCATCTTGAGGGGCGATGAAGTTACAACAGACCGGCGGCAGAGAGAGGGGTGCACTCTGAGGGGTGGGAGGTTAGGAGGAGACCGGGGAGCCAGAGGGAGGGGTGTGTCCTCAGGGGTGAGGAGGTTGGAGCAGACCCTAGATATAAAAGAAGGGTGACAGGGTATGCAAGGGAAGAGAGAGACTGCGAGGAGACGTCAAATTCGGGAGATGGTTTTACTCTGTGAGAGGATAACAGACGAAGTATCGAGAGGGTGCACTCAGTTTGCGAGACAAAGGGATTTTAGGAGATGTGTTCCCTGAGGAGAGGCAGGGAAGATTTCTCAGGAGACGGATGCAGTCTGTGAGGGAGACAAGGGGAGCATGCACTGTGTGTGGCGGAGACAGGGCCAAATCAGGAAGAGAATGCATGCTTGCGTGTAGGTAACCATTTTCACATTTTGCAAGCTTGGGAATATGCCGAAATTCCAACTACAAGGGTGACCTGAAAGTCCAAGCAAGGGCGCCGCCACCTTCCGAAAGTTGGGGCGGGGGGGGGGGGCGGAGGCATTCTGAAGTCGATTTTTTCCATGCAACGCCCATAGGCGTAATGTTAAAATCTGAAAATGTTGGGGGTACCCCTCCCCCCTCCCCCGTCCCCCTGTGGCGGAGCTCCTGAGTCCAAGAGGTTGCAACACTGAAGCACAGCATAGGATCAGATACCAATGTACACATCAGGACACTATACACTGTACACATGTGCAGGCATAGGATCAGATACCAATGTCCACATCAGGACACTATACACTATACACATGTGCAGGCATAGGATCAGATATCAATGTACACATCAGGACACTATACACTGTACACATGTGCAGGCATAGGATCAGATACCAATGTCCACATCAGGACACTATACACTATACACATGTGCAGGCATAGGATCAGATATCAATGTACACATCAGGACACTATACACTGTACACATGTGCAGGCATAGGATCAGATACCAATGTACACATCAGGACACTATACACTGTACACATGTGCAGGCATAGGATCAGATACCAATGTCCACATCAGGACACTATACACTGTACACATGTGCAGGCATAGGATCAGATACCAATGTCCACATCAGGACACTATACACTATACACATGTGCAGGCATAGGATCAGATACCAATGTACACATCAGGACACTATACACTGTACACATGTGCAGGCATAGGATCAGATACCAATGTCCACATCAGGACACTATACACTGTACACATGTGCAGGCATAGGATCAGATACCAATGTACACATCAGGACACTATACACTGTACACATGTGCAGGCATAGGATCAGATATCAATGTCCACATCAGGACACTATACACTGTACACATGTGCAGGCATAGGATCAGATACCAATGTCCACATCAGGACACTATACACTGTACACATGTGCAGGCATAGGATCAGATACCAATGTCCACATCAGGACACTATACACTATACACATGTGCAGGCATAGGATCAGATACCAATGTCCACATCAGGACACTATACACTGTACACATGTGCAGGCATAGGATCAGATACCAATGTCCACATCAGGACACTATACACTGTACACATGTGCAGGCATAGGATCAGATACCAATGTCCACATCAGGACACTATACACTATACACATGTGCAGGCATAGGATCAGATACCAATGTACACATCAGGACACTATACACTATACACATGTGCAGGCATAGGATCAGATACCAATGTCCACATCAGGACACTATACACTATACACATGTGCAGGCATAGGATCAGATACCAATGTACACATCAGGACACTATACACTGTACACATGTGCAGGCATAGGATCAGATACCAATGTACACATCAGGACACTATACACTGTACACATGTGCAGGCATAGGATCAGATACCAATGTACACATCAGGACACTATACACTGTACACATGTGCAGGCATAGGATCAGATACCAATGTACACATCAGGACACTATACACTGTACACATGTGCAGGCATAGGATCAGATACCAATGTCCACATCAGGACACTATACACTATACACATGTGCAGGCATAGGATCAGATACCAATGTACACATCAGGACACTATACACTGTACACATGTGCAGGCATAGGATCAGATACCAATGTACACATCAGGACACTATACACTGTACACATGTGCAGGCATAGGATCAGATACCAATGTACACATCAGGACACTATACACTATACACATGTGCAGGCATAGGATCAGATATCAATGTCCACATCAGTACACATGTTCACATCACTGTACACATGTTCAGTACACTGCACTCTACGGAATACAGGTCACTCAGCGGCGCCAAGAAACCCAACAGAAGGCGTATCGCATTGCATGCAAATGAAATAAGCAAAATAAAGTTAGGTAGGGCATCACTGTTAACAAACATTGTTGCATGTTGCAAGCTACTGTCGGAGGGTTAATCCCCTGTCGTTCTTGCAAAGCGGATGTTTGTTACATATGTCACTGCAAGACTTCGTTTGGCAAAATGTGCTGCACTTCTCATGATTAATTCATGGAGGCAGCTCCACATATGCTACTTAAATATATTGCCTATAACGCTTGGAATGACTGCAACATTTAGTCTGAAAAAAAAATCTTATTCAAATAATTCAGACACTGTATAACTAATTCCATCAATGAGCCAGGAAATGTAAAATGTGTGTCACCCTATTTTAGAGGAAAATAATATCCTCCCTCGCTGGATACAGCTTGAAAGGGAATGACGAAAGCGGGCGCGTTTGGACTCTGGTAATGCTAAAAGTCGCTCTCGACTTCTCTATGTCATTATGTGAACAGTGAGTATTGCGGTAAGGCTGCTTGCTGTATGTTTGCTGTGTTGCGGGTGACTGGATAAGACTTCTCGCCTGGCCTGTTCAGCCAGTACTGCATTACATTCCCTCCTGTTCCCGGAAAACTGTGGACCACGAAGTAAAGTATCCGTATAAAGTATAAAGTATAAGTATAAAGTATCAGACAGCAGAGATGACTTCAAGGAAGATCGGGTTTTACGCGTATTGGTGTGCGCGGTATTATTTATGAAAACTGTGGCATGCCCCTTCCACCAATACAAAGTTGGATAGGCGGTGCTGTGTATTGATCGTGCTTGATGCAATTTGCGCTTCCCGTGAAGTACTATAGACTGGATGAGTGTGACATTTTGCTGGAGACTAGAGGTCACAGGATTGGTATAAAAACATCATTTGATGTGAGTTATCTTGTCTTTGAGAATGTGGGATCAGGTATGCGCTACTGTAACGGGTTTTCGCTTCTAGATTGTTTCTGCCTGCAATTTCTTGCAACATTGCAACATTTTTGTCCCCAACAAATTTGGAAACAATTCCCTGGTTAATTTTGGGTCGCTGAATGGAATGACATAAATTGTGAGGCTCTCCGGCTTCATCTGCAACAATTTGAGCTGCTTACAACATTTAAAAAAACAAATGCAACATTTTATAAATTTTGCTCACGGGGTTTTCTTGAGATCAGGAATCGAACTATGGCATTTTCAGAATGTTATATCCTCGTGTTTTCGAGATATTACTAAATTCTTGGAGCAATTTTGAGAGTGATTTCCGTGGTTGCAAAGCAGAATCGAACTGGACCCGTACATACATTTTTATTTTGGAGGCAGGTCAATCATCGGCGAACACATAGGTCGCTGCACGGTTAGGGTGGGGGGATGAAATTTCGCGGGTGAATAAGGAATTGGTTCGGTGGAATAAGGTCCGGGTTCCTTGTACGTGAGCCGGCACCAATAGCCCTCTGGCTCCTCTTTACATAATTTCACCAACGGTTTGTCTCCCAAACTATCACAGTGAGTTCCGAGAGAAGTGCCATGCCCCTTTTTTGTATACCCTGTGTAACGCTACGCCGAGGCCCACTTCCCACTGGAACTAACACATTCGTACATCCTTTCACTCAGACTCTCTCATGCATTCACTCAATCATCAATCTCTTTCATACTAACCAGTAAACCGTCAGGTTGGGATCCTGACCCCTCCCCTTTTTCCTATGCCCCCCAGTGGTGCGTTACACTACATCAGGGTAACAGCTGGATCATAGAGAAGGTAAATTTATTATCTGATTTCAATAGCAGCTTCATTATGTGTACTTTTCCACACTTGATTGAATCCAAATGCAAATATTAATAACCTCACATATGCTTTTCTGTTTGGGTCCATTCCTGCCGCCCACTGCTGCTGGGATCCACGACTTCCTGCGGTTTCCGGTCGTCCGACGACCTAGTATGCTGCCAGAGCAGACCCCTACTAAATTTCGGATCACATGGTCGTAGCTAACGGACTAATTGCGACGGTAATCGTCAGAGTAGGTGTATAACAGTACTCATCACTGCGGAATTATCGCCGTCAGCCGCACGCGAACGTGATAGGCTTAACATTGACACGTCGCCCGCGGCATTCTGTTCCCCCGCTGCGCTGTCACGGGCCCTTAAATATTCCGAGATCGCGGCTCCTTGTAGAGATAGGTTCCGCAGATAACACTAGACTCCAGGACTCCGCGATGAACTTAACCTAGCTTTTTATCCGAACCGGATGGCTATCGTTTTGAGGTGCGGCACCGCCGGCTCAAATTCGACACCAACTCCGGTGGACCTAATTTTCTATCATAGCTCTATACCGGGCTTCCGGCGACATTACTGCGCCCCGTGGTGCTCCCGCCGCCAATCCACGCCACGTCGCCACCTCAGCACCCTGAATCCTCCAGGGCATTTACACGAGGCGGACGTCCAGTTCGGCCCAGCGGCATAACCCCTCGCCCATTCACGTCGTCGTCATCGTCGTCGTCCGGGCCATTGCGGCCCTTTTTTTAAACTGCCTTCGCAGACCCCCCCCCAAAAAAAAAAATACGTGGCCGATGCTACCCGACTCATTGCGGCGTGGGCCCGAATTGCCGGTTTATAGCGATCACTCGACTCGAACGTATGGCATAAAGTATTACCCGGCGCCCGCGGCATTCTGTTCCCCCGCTGGGTAAGCACGGGTCCTAAAAATATCCGAAGCCGTGGTCCTACTTAGAGTTAAGTTCTGCGGTAGACTAGACTCGGGAACTGCACGGTGGGCCTAGTCTATAATTTTATCCGGACCGGATGGCTATCGTTTTGAGGTGCGGCACCGCCGGCTCAATTTCCGTACCTGCTCCGGTGGACCTAACTTAACAGCCCCTCTCCGGGTTTACAGCGACATCACTGGGCCCCGTGGTACTCCAGTCGTCAATCCACGCCACGTCTCCACCTCAGCACCCTGAATCCTCCTAAGGGCATTTACACGAGGCGGACGGCCATTTCGGCCCTCCTGGTTTCCCAGGACCTGGCGTTACCGGGCTCTTCCGAGTACCCGCCAGTATTTTGCGACTTGCTGCGCGCGATCCAGCTCACTTCTTGGCATCGCGGAATGGACCCTCTGGCAAAAAAATCCCATCATCATCTAACGGAACTATTATCCTGGAAACACAACTTTCTCCTTCCGAACTAACTACCTCCACCGAAACCGGTCCATATATCTGATAACTTTGCTATCTCTTGTTAAAATGATCTCCTCTTAGTTGAATTCCTATTCACATCCACCCCCTTTTACCCCATCACCCGTCAGTGCAGCAGACCGTGTCGGCAGGCATATTGCGCACAGGGGCGCGGCTACATATTGTCTAGGTCCCCTCACAACCTTGTCCATAATTCCTCGCTGTCAGTTTCCACCATGCTGCTATCGTCATACCTCCCTCGTGCGTTGTATTTTATTCTATTTTTATTTAATTTTATTTATACATGCCGACACATCCACTCTTTCGTACATTGCATGATGTTATAAAACGATGCACTAGTGGCTATTCCGTGCCCGTCGAGATGTTATATGAGATGATCAGGTGATGTAGGAAAAGGATGGCGCAGTGCGGCGCGTCAGCCATTTAGGCGCCGCGCACAGCGAGCTGCATTAGGGAGGGGAAAGGATATAAAGTGGGAGTACAAAGTACTGTGCAACAATATAATGTATGTACGTAAAACAATACAAACTCCATGGAGATGCAAGTGGCATTTCGCTTAATTCGTCGTTCTTCGTTTGTTGTTCATTTCCGGCTTCGCAATGTGGCGCAATGTTAAGAAAAATCGTTATTTGGTTTTCGGCATTGCTATTGCCTCTTACAGCGTCATCGTCAGCGATCTTGATCTTGATCAGCTTTGAACCATTCGTTTGTTTGTGCTTTTCGGTACGATATTTGCATCGAAGGATTTATTCTTGCAGAAGTTCTTGTGAAAATCGCGTGATTTTTGCCTCGTGACTTGTAAATTCAAGCAAGAAAATCTGGGCTCGCTTTCGCGAAATTTCGTCATAATATTGCAAATGATGAAAATGTTGAAAATATAATTAAATATTACATCTTATTTAGAATAGATGCATCAAGAAAAATAAGAAAAACACTATCTTCATTATCTTACCTATCGTCTGGTAAGTACATACATTAACGGCGAATATCTACTCGTAGCGCAACAAATGACCCTATAGGTAGAGCCTCGATAACACGTCCTGCTTATCGAACTAAAAATTTGGGACTGTACTGTATCCTGACTGTATCTGACTAATTGAGACTGACTGTATCACTATCTGACTGACTAACTGATCACTGTCAGTCAGTCTGATCAGTCTGCCAGACTGATCACTGACTGATCACTGACTGACTGACTGACTGACTGTATCAGACTAATTCACTGATGAGATTTAGGACTGTACTGTATCTGACTGACTGTATCCTATTTGCCCCGACTTCACGTGCATGGTTGTCCCTGGGCGTGCGTCTGCACGTTTGTATGTGGTACGTACATCTGTATGCATGATTCCATATATGTATATGTATGTATGTATGTATGTATGTATGTATGTATGTATGTATGTATGTATGTATGTATGTATGTATGTATGTATGTATGTATGTATGTATGTATGTATGTATGTATGTATGTATGTATGTATGTATGTATGTATGTATGTATGTATGTATGTATGTATGTATGTATGTATGTATGTATGTATGTATGTATGTATGTATGTATGTATGTATGTATGTATGTATGTATGTATGTATGTATGTATGTATGTATGTATGTATGTATGTATGTATGTATGTATGTATGTATGTATGTATGTATGTATGTATGTATGTATGTATGTATGTATGTATGTATGTATGTATGTATGTATGCATGTATGTATGTATGTATGTATGTATGTGTGTATGTGTGTATGTGTGTATGTATGTATTGGTGTATATATCTTATATCTATAAGTGTGAGGAGCGTCGCCGGCGTGATACAATTTGCAGTGTATATTGTGTAGTGTATAGCGCGTATGGTATATTGTGTAGTGTATATTGCGTAGTGTATATTATGTAGTGTATATTGTATATTGTGCTTTGTGTATTGTATTGTGTGACTATAGTGTACCACGGGTCGTGTTCTGTACTTGGTACTCGGTACTCGGTACTCGGTACTCTGTACTCGGTACTCGGTACTCGGTACTCGGTACTCGGTACTCGGTACTCGGTACTTGCAACTGTCCCACCTGAACGAATTCCACTGTTTTGCCCACGTCACTGAAGGCTAGCGTCGGCCTGGCCTCTCGTTACGAGCCCATAATCCCCTCTATTTAATGTGCGGCGACCGACCCGCCTGACCGGACCCTCAGTATTGACGTCACGTGATTAGGGATGGGACACGTGGGGTCAGTGTCCGACCGGCCGGTATCGGTGACCCTGACCGTGTGAACACTTGTGCGAATTTGCATGACAGCGATTTGATGATTCTGGCGTTAATTTTAACACCGAGATGAACAGGGACGTATGTTACATGACCGTGATTCTTATCGGACCGCCATATCTTTCCATTGGGCAAACAGCCATCCTATAATTTCGCAATTGTTAAGAAGACAGTTCAATGCGATAATTGAGGAAAAAGACTTCCCAATTCCCTTTGCCTTGGGGAATATCTACTTTACTCAGTTAGCTTGGAACATGTTTTACAGTGTTTGTTTTATTGTTTTATGTTTTTTCATGTTTTACAGTGCAACATATCGGATAAATGACCAGATTAATTTAGAAAAAAATCCGGCAATGAAAAATAACTTTCGTGATCAAAACGACAATATTAATCCTGCACTTCTCGGCGGCTTAGGGCGGTGTGCAAGCAATATTAGCGCATAGTCGACAATTCGTCAATAAGACTTGTTTTCCCATCAAAGTCCTCACGACATAATCCATAAATTAATATTGGTATAAGCCAAACGTTAAAATGATGACCCTGTCATCAACCGAACCTGACATCAAAGGCTGCGTAAAAAGGCGCACAGATTAAATCTCAAATTAACCACAGTGAAGTTAATTTACCTTATACATTTAGCCGGATTTGGACATTTCACCAATCAGACCAAATAATCAACCGAACCGGATGACAGTAAAAAAAAATATCGGTTACCCTGTCTGCTGGAAATCGGGTTAGCCATTCCTCAAAATTTACAGCACAGGTATTTCACATAAATTATCACATCACTCGGATTTTACCAGAAACAGTTGGCATTCAATATATCAGTAAACATTGCTGACCAAAACAAACATTAAACCTCGGAACCTTGAATTGAGTACTTTATTACATCGAGCCGTGAAAAATTGCATTACCTTATTTACAGAAAATGGGGCACCTGCGATATGAACATGACGCCCCCCCCCCCCCCCCCCCCCCCCCTCCCCCTCCCACAAGAGACACCCATCAGTCATAACAGACCAGAATGAAACTGGTAACTCGAGCGAGCAAATTTTAGACTGAGGGTCACGACAAACGGACCAGTTTACAACCATATTGTTGAAACATAATCGAGATACTTCTGCGACTAATGAATCAAACAATATAGGAGTATAAAGCTATAACAAAAATGGTCTGTATACATTTCAGGTAACCCATCAATGATAATTTGGAGCTCGCTGCGCCCTGGCACTGGCACACAACACAAATTATCATACCGTGACTATATGACCAAAGAAATGACCAAATGGCAGGGGCGTTATAAAAAAGAACACGGCAGAAAGACTGCGCAAATTAAATTTGGTGGCATTGAGATGCACAAACAAGATTAACTGAGCATGGGATTCCAGTAAAACGCCTTTTTGGGCGATGACCGAGCGAGCGCGCTCTGATAAAGCCTAAAACACGTTTGAAATATGAAACGGTAAGAGAGCACACGTGGTAGTAACACAGTGATTTTAGTCAGGACTAAAATGGAGAACTCCATAAATATTGCCAGGCTTCCATGCATGCCAACATACAAATTAAATTGTATTAAATTGTTCATGATCTCCTTTCTCAAATCCACCAAAAAGAAGTACGTCCTTAGCGCTGCATGGTTCAGCGTATAAATTAATGCTTAGGAAAATACAGCCATTTTTGATCAAGAATCATTTTTGCAAGGCTTTTTGTTCATTTCGACGTTCGCGTGTGCCAACTGCCACGCGCTGTCGTACCACCTCTATCAGAACGCACCATACCAAAAACCAAACTGATTTGATGGACCTATCCAATGGTGAAATCCCAATGTCAAGCAGTGGTTGTTGCAAAGTTATTAGTTTCCGAAAAGCATCTGTATGGCCGGGCCGGGCCGGGTCGGGCCGAGTCGGGCCGAGTCGGGCCGGGTCAAATTTAAATTTGTCTAGTAAGTTGACCAGAAACTTCACGGGCGCTTCGCGCCCGCTCGGTTATAAGAAGGGTAAGGATTGTGCAGACTTTCCGACCTTACTTGATGCGATATGCAACAACAAAACAACAACAAAACACCAGCCAGTTTTAAGGGTTGCAGCGCTTCAGTTTCAGCTTCAGTAACCAATTTGTCCCTTCTGTCCATTCTTCTTGGCTTTTTCTTGTTTAAAAAACTCCTTGACTGAGGCAATTAATTTTAATGATGCTTATTCACAAAGTTATTGCAAAATCTTATGTCCCAGAACTTCGGCCTACGTCACCAACTTCACCTTTGAGACTCATCACCTCTGAGACTCTTCACCTCTGAGACTCTTCACCTCTGAGACTCTTCACATCTGAGACTCTTCACCTCTGAGACTCTTCACCTCTGAGACTCTTCACCTCTGAGACTCTTCACCTCTGAGACTCTTCACCTCTGAGACTCTTCACCTCTGAGACTCTTCACCTCTGAGATTGAGGCTCGCGGTGAGGAGCCGTGACCCCAGCCTGCCTCAGTCACTGCTCACTCCCGACCCTCGTCTCCCTCTCCTTCCGTCCTCCGTCTCTACAGCCGGACCCGGCTGCAGCGGCCGGCCACCGGTGGACCTTGCGGCGGCCGGAACTGCTGGCTGCCGCGGCCCCGGGCCTGCGCTCGCTGACGTGATTTAGGTCAAGATTCTGCGTAGAAGCTTTTTCCGAGCGCCGTACGTGACCCGGCTAGCCGGCTGGCGCTCACGTTTTATGGTTTTGCGCGGCTGCGGTAATGGCGTCATTGCATGGGCCGGAGATGCCGTAATAGCGACACCCCGCCGATGTCCGTGTCCGAACGAGGGATCGGGGCGTGTTTGTCGCCTGCCAGGTGGTCTCGGCCGGCGTCTCCCGCTCCCTGGAGCTGCTCGTCCATCCACCTGCCGTTCTTGCCATATTTAATATTTGAATATATATATAGTTTTTGCAACGTTTATATTCCTTTACTTTTGTGTTGCTCTCATTTGTTTCTTTTATATAATTTAGATATAATTTAAAATGTGGCTCGCTACACTACCTCTAACTACCTGTTACTCCTTTCAACCGGACGTTTGCTACCTTTGTTTTGGTATGAACGCCCACTTGAGTGTAAGATTTTCCTTAGTATTGCACGCTCGAGAAAGTTATTATGCGCCTGTCTAGTGAAATGTTGCATTGTCTGGGCGGCGAAGCCTATCCCGTTTGTCACACTTTCCTCTGTAAGGTGTGGAACTGGATAACCCTTACCTTTTCCTGGACGGCGTGGGGCTGGAAAAGCCCCACCTTTTCCTTGACGGCGTGGGGCTGGAAAAGCCTCACCTTTTCCTTGACGGCGTGGGACTGGCCGGGTCGGCCGGGTTGCCGAGGGTCGGCGAGCCGCTGAAGGACGACCGGTCACAGAAAGAGCGCTCCAGATTGGCGATATTCTGCTCGATGTCCACCAACATCTGCTGGTCGTCCTCCACTGTGGCCGTCATGGAGGGCCACGAGACGAGGGACGACTCGCCTGGCCACCGGTACACCACCTCGAACCGGATCCGCGCCTGCGGGGGGAACAGGGACGCAGTGAGACCAGCGCCCTATCATATTTATAGCAGCACCATCATTTACAATAGTATGTGAGAAAAAAAACTGATTAAAATCACCATTTTAAAGCTTATACCAGTCACTGAGGCAGTGCATGCGCGGCTTCAAACCCGACCCAACAACAGTGCACGGGGCGACGCGTTTCTTCCGAGTCCCCTGCAGCATAGGCTGTTCCGCCGAACATGTGTATGATGCGGCACAGTATTCTGCTGTCAGCTGGTCGGCTGCTAGGCTAGGCTTCTGGTTTTGCGTTGTTTTCGCTAAATACTTTGGTGTGTCGGTGATGAGTTGTCCTCTATTTCCATGTGGAAATATATACGTGTGTGTCATAGCTACTATAATCATTTTTAACAGAATAAGTATGTATTATCTCTTCCCATCGTCTCGTCACATCGTCGTGCTCCACGAACGAGCGATCCGTTATCACCGCTAACATCGCAAGTTCAACCAACTGAGCTAACAATGCTCTGTTCCTTCATCTATACCACTGGCAGATCCAACCGTCGTTTTTTTTGGGGGGAGGGGGGCAACTTTTTGTGGCAAAAAGGTACCCCTATTTTTTTTCTCCGCGGATTTGGGCCGGTCACCTTATTTTGGTATTCGGACTTAAGAAATTCACTTTTCACATTCACAAAAATATTTTTTCTTCTTCATTTTTGGGGTTAAAAACCCACAATTTCACAAATCTGAGATAGCCAATTTCAAGAAAATATAATTTCCGTTGTTTTAAACGTTTTTATTTGCAATTTGTTTCAAAACTCTATTTTCTACGATTTGCAAACATTTATCGTTTTTCCACCAGAAATGACAAAAATTACGTCATTAAAATGTCATAATCTCCGAAAACGCTGCATCAATTTCATTAAGAGTTGGTGAGCAGACTTAGACTGGATGCAGCATAGGGTACTGAAAGTTTCACGTTGATATCTATCATAGTTTTCAGGTTATTGAAAAAATCCGGGAGGGGGCAAATACTTCAGATAAGGTTTGAGCTAGAAGTACCTATCTCACCTAGGTACCTACCTATAGTTCGTTTTATTTTGATTGCACAATTGCCATTCAGTTGCTGGCACTAGGTCCAAAAAAAAATGTTGACACGTCATTTTGTATGCAAAGTGGGCGGAGGTTGTCATAGTCACTGAACTTAACCCTCGCCTACGCCCCCCCCCCCCCCCCCCCTTGAGGTTTTTCTTGAATCACTTTTTACAAATGCGCATCCTGCTGAAATTACAATTTCAGCAGGATGCGCATTTGTAAAAAGTGATTCAAGAAAAACCTCAAGGGGGGGGGGGCGTAGGGCGAGGGTTAAGTTCAGTGACTATGACAACCTCCGCCCACTTTGCATACAAAATGACGTGTCAACATTTTTTTTGTTGGACCTAGTGCCAGCAACTGAATGGCAATTGTGGCTGAATGGCTTCAATAGCTGAGTTTACAATAATGTACGTATGCTGTACAAAAAAAAATGGTTAAATAATTTGGAGATAATCATGTTTTGATGACTTCATGTTGGTGGAAAAACGATAAATATTTGACAAATCGTAGAAAACAGAGTTTTGAAGCAAATGGCAAACACAATTCACCAAAGATAGAAAACGGAATTCCCTTTAACATGGCAGTCTTGGATTTCCAAAATTTGTGGTTATTCACCCCTAAAATAATACAAAACTGATATGTTTGGAAAAATCACCACAAAATCAACATGTTCAAAGATATTAGAAAAACCGGAATATATGTGCGAAAACTGAGGATGGACAATACCCAAACCATATTTTAAAGCAATATCTCTATTTTTGACTGAGTGAAGGCTCTCTATGTGTAAGAAACTCATGACGTCATTTTTTATAACTTGTTTGGACTTGTTTAGACAAGGTACGAACACATAATTACCTTTTCTGTATTTTGAGACAAAAATGTTCTAGGCATATCCCTTTTTATTTACATTTATCCATTTATAATTTGGCGGATTTCTGACAGAGCAAAATCGCTGTTATGGACGTGGTCGATCCGAGGTCATTCACTTGACCTGGAAGGTCACCTGTTGACCTGAAATTTAAAATCGCGTACTGTTAGATTCCTCTCATGACAGGCAACATGCTGGTTCTTACTACATTGCTCTAAGTTACTTGGTTTGGAAGTTAACCTGTCAGGTCCCCCCCCCCCTGCCATAGGGCGAAGGTGCAGAAAAAACGGTAGATTAACCCTATTTGTAACCGAGGGGGGACGGATTCCGCCCCCCCCCCCCCCCTTCATGTTTTCGCAGATATCTCCACAACGGCTAGGAGCAGGCCCATGAAATTTTGGGACTTTTCCCAAAATTGAGTTTCACATATGGAGTCAAAATTTTGAGTTCTTAACTTGAACAGAGGCGGTTCCAGGGCATGGTTTTGGGAGGGTTCGGCGGCGACGTTTGGCGATAATACGGAAATGCGATCTTCACGGTTTCTTTCTTACTGCCTCAAGTATGAAGGAGTTACATCGGTTTACGGTGATTGCAACAAGTGAGAATTAGTTGATGTTAATTAAATATCATACAAATTGCATGGCAGAGGCGGTGTCAGGGGCTTGGAAAGGGTGTCGGTAAAATCACCCCCCCCCCCCCCCCCTGCCATGATGGGGGGTTCCAGGAAGTATTCAATGCTTGGCGGGAAGCCAATAGAGCGATGCAAGAGGCATTTCTAGCTATAAAGGTGTAAAAGGTAGCTTCTCCTTCCATTATTTGCATAATTTATTACATATAAAGTTCCAGGGGTGTGTTCAGGCACATGAAAAGGGGGTGACTGGCATGGTGATGACGATATGCCAGCGATTACGGCGCAATAGACGGTTAGCTTATAATATTATATGCACATATGAGGCCAGGAGAAAGAATAAAGTCATTTTTTTTAAATGTGTTGAATGTTCATCTGACTGATGGTAATAGGCGAGTCCAGGTAGGATAAAAAGGGGGGTAAGCAATGTGAATTGAAGTTGTAAGTGAAATAGTGACGGTTGACTAGTTAGTATCATACTAGCGGATAATATACCTATCAAAAGGTCTTGCACCTCCCCAGTTTGGATCCTGGATACACCTATGACGAAGTACAACATGCAAAAAGGAACTGTCTACGATCAGTAACTTATTTATAGTGCTGGGTAGCAACTTGTCTGCGGTTAATATTTTTTCCTATTTGACCTCCCTTTTTCACTAACCTGGTACTGTCTATGGCGAAAATATGATTTATAACTGTTTTGTCTAATGTCACAAAAACATAACATTTCATTTATAAAAAACAACATAAAAATAGTGTTATTTCGCATTTACCTCACCCCATATTGAGTGACCTGCACACGCCTATGATTTTTGCATTTCCAAAAGTCACCGCCTTATATCTATCTCCAATTCAATCTCTATCGATTCCCATTGGTTTTGTTAAAATCGGTTGATAAACATGACAGCTGTGTTGGATCACAAATACCACTAAAATTTGCAGTTTCCCCCCCCCCCCCCCCCCTCTATTGCCCCCTATCAAAAAAATTGGAATTTGTATGTTTTAAAAATGTAGATCGTATTGAGGGAAACCATACGCCGTTTCATTTTTAAACATTTTCACCTGCAAAATTGTATTCCCGAAACTCCCCCCATTAGATAAAAAAATACATTTGCCCCACTCATGATTGGCACACATTCGTAAATTTGGATTCGCCTCATCACTATTTAGAATCACTTCTTTGCGGACTATGATTTGCTTTTGAATATTGCAAACTTAACATCAACATTTCGTCAGTGCACTTTAAAATTAAAATGCGTATTAAGTTAATTATGTGTTCAACAACCCAAGCCTGTTTCATAATAAAACATGAATAAAACAGCAAGAATGGCTGGCTATGGCTCGACTTTGGGGCCGTAGGATATTTGGGACCAATACCTTATAACACAGATAGACTTTTGAAGGTCAAGTCTCGGCGAATTTGGACGCTTCGGCTTTGGGCGGACGCCAATTTCACAGCCAAACTGGATGAGAGCGGCCATCATGAATCTAGTACTGTGCACAGCTGGATCAACGTTTTGGAGCCAGAAATAAATACAAAATAAATTGCCGATTGCTGTAGGTGCTGCAGGAGCAAGTTTGAGCTTGAGCATACACGATTGTTGATCCCCACCATTCATTTAAGTTGCTTTTAGAAATCCTCCGGAGGTGACAATATCCCTTTAAGGATAACAAAAATGGACACAATTATTGACAACATTTCACTAAAAACACCTAGTCCCTATGGGAAATGGCCAGTCTCCAAAAATAATCACGCCATCTGATGCACGACTGTTTACTCCATCCACCTCGGTCACAACTCAAACTGTTTACGTAAGTTTTGTTTTCGTTTTTCGGGAAAGATTAAGACGCCATCACGTGGCTACAAATTACATAGGCGTAGAAACAGGGGGAGGGGAGGGGGTAGACCCCCCCCCCCCCCCCCCATATTTTGGATTTTAACATTACGCCTATGGGCGTTGCATGGAAAGAATCGACTTCAGAATGCCTCCGGCCCTTCCAACTTGAACATAGTTCTTGCGCCCCTGACAAATTACATAAAATATGTTTCTGTCATTTGCTTAGGATAACCTTTTTAAATTTTCAAGTTAAGAAACATATAGGTGACTGAAACTGTAACTCGCGACACTATATTGCTCCTCTTACACGTCTATTCCCTCGTTGTATTCCTGTCAACCCCGCTGCACTGCTGGCAGTTATATGGTAGCATTACCCTGTCGGCTCCAGTGATCGCTGCGTGCCTACCGTACCACTGCTGGCAGTTATATGGTATCATTACCCTGTCGGCTCCAGTGATCGCTGCGTACCTACCGTACCACTGCTGGCAGTTATATGGTATCATTACCCTGTCGGCTCCAGTGATCGCTGCGTACCTACCGTACCACTGCTGGCAGTTATATGGTAGCATTACCCTGTCGGCTCCAGTGATCGCTGCGTACCTACCGTACCACTGCTGGCAGTTATATGGTAGCATTACCCTGTCGGCTCCAGTGATCGCTGCGTACCTACCGTACCACTGCTGGCAGTTATATGGTAGCATTACCCTGTCGGCTCCAGTGATCGCTGCGTGCCTACCGTACCACTGCTGGCAGTTATATGGTAGCATTACCCTGTCGGCTCCAGTGATCGCTGCGTGCCTACCTGCACTGGCAAATCCAGCCGTCGGTTTTGGGGGTAAACTTTTTGTCGTAAAAGGTACCCCCATTTTTTATCCGCGGATTTGGGCCGTTCACCTTGCTTTTTGTATTCGAGCTTAAGAAATTCACTTCAAATTCACAAAAAAAAAATTCCCATTCATGGGGTTCAAACCCCCAAATTTGGGAAATACGAGATTGCCATTATAAAGAAAAGGTAATTTACTTTCTTTTGTCGTTTTGTATTTGCAATTTACTTCAAAACTCTATTTTCTACGATTTCCCAAACATTTATCGTTTTTCCACCAAGAATGGCATGACATGACGTCATTACAACGTCATTATCTCCCAACATACTCCATCAATTTCATTGCGAGTTAGTGAGAAGACTTAAACTTGATGCAGCATAAGGTACTGAAAGTTTCACGTTGATATCTATCATAGTTTTCAGGTTATTGAGAAAATCCGAGAGGAGGCAGATACTTCTGATAAGGTTTGAGCTAGAAGTTAGCTAGAGCTAGAGCTATTTTCCACAATATCTCAACCTAGGTACCTACCTAGAGTTTGTTTTATTTTGATTGCACAATTGCCATTCAGTTGATGACACTAGGTCCAAAAAAAATCACTTTATTGACGCGTCAATTGTTTTATGCAAAGTGGGCAAGCTTGTCATAGGCACTGTACTTATGAACAACAAAAATTGACAGAATTATTGACAACATTTCACTAAAAACACCTAGTCCCCATGGAAAATGGCCAGTCTCCAAAAATAATCACACCATCTGATGCACAACTGTTTACTCCATCCACCTCGGTCACAACTCAAACTGTTACCGTAAGTTTTTTGGGTTGGTTTCGGGAAATATGGAGACGCCATCACTTGGCGACAAATTACATCAAATAGGTTTCTTTCATTTTCTTAGGATAACCTTTTAAAATGGTCAAGTTTATATTTTGTAAGTAAATAAAACTAATTGTATAATGTAATTACATAACATTATTATGAAAAAGTATTTTTTTTAAAGAAAATTATTCACACATGTTATTACTGCATCAATATTTTGATAGAGTTATATTAATTTGAGTAAACAAATTGATTCAGGTGAGCCAAGGGATCAAAAAATTGATGCACTTATAAAGCAATATTGCATCAATTTCCAAGAGAATTATTGAACATATAGGTAGCTGAAACTGTATTGCCAGAATGCACAATGCACAGATGCATGTGCCATTCATCCCATCACTGTTATCAAGTGCTTCATATTTGCCGTTTGTAAATCGGTCATTTTCCCAATACCATTTCTATTGGGCTGGATCAAAATATTGACACGTCAAAAAACAAATATTTGGGCCTAGTGCCAGCAACTGCATTGGGACCTTCGTGAGAATAACATGTGCATTTTGTACACACCGCTGTCACGCGTCCCGAAAAGTTATTTCCACAAAAGCAACGCGTCATTTTTGATAACCATTTGCGACGAAATACAGTGTAGATTGCATGGATTCCAGGCACGTAGCCAAGGGGGGGGCGGCGGGGGCGGCCCTGGAGGCCAGGAGGGCCCTATACCACGCGACGCGTGGTCTTTAGAGAGTTTAGAGGACTTCAGAGGCCCTTTAGGGCCACCAGGGCCCTCTCTGAAAGATCAGAGGGCCCCTTGAACGTTCAAAAGAGCCCTGTGCATGCCAGAGGGGCCCCTGGCCAGACCGAAAGGGCCCCTGAACACGTCGAATGGCCCCTAGCCAGCACAGAGGGCCCCTGGGCAGGTCGAGAGGCCCCTGAGCAAGTCGGCAGGGCGACAAAGCGGCCAGCGCAGTCCCTTGCCAGGTCATAAGGGCCCCTGAGCAGGTTGGAATGCCCCTGGATAGACCAGAGGGCCCCTGTGAAGTTAAAAGGGCTCCTGTGCAGTTCAGAGGGGCCCCTTACCAGACCAAAAGGGCCCTTAGGTGGGCCAGAAGGGCCCCTGAACATGCCGAATGGGCCCCTAGTCAGCACGGAGGGGCCCCAGGGCAGGTCGGAGGGCCCTCGGAGCATGTCGCAAGACGACAAAGCAGCCAGCACAGTCCCTTGCCAGGTCAGAAGGGCCCCTTAGAAGGCTAGAGAGACTTAGAAGGCCTGGAGAGACCAGAGGGCCCCGGTAAAGTTAAAAGGGCTCCTGTGCAGATCGGAGGGGCCTCTGACCAGACCGAAAGGATCCCTGGTCGGGTAAAAAAGTTCCCCTGAACATGCCGAAGTGGCCCCTGGCCAGGACGGAGGGGCTCCAGGGCAGGTCGGAGGGCCCCTTGAGCATGTTGGCAGGGCGACAAAGCAGCCATCGCAGGCCGACCAAAAGTGTCGCTGGGCAGATCGGAGGGGCTCCTGGGCAAGTCAGAGGGGCCCCTGGCTAGACCGATAGGGTCTCTGGGCCGGTCGGAAGGACCCTTGAACATGCGGATGAGTTCCTAGCAAGACTGGAGGAGCCCTGAGCAGGGGCGGCGGATTGCGGGGGGCAGGGTACCCAAAATGCCCCCCAGTCGAAAATCCTGGGGGCATAAGGGTAATTCTCCCCCCCCCCCTCAGATTTTAGCCTGCTCAATCTGGGGCCAAAATGACCCTTCTCCCCTCTCTATGATTTTCAACTGGGGGGAGGGTTTTGGGTGCCCTGCGCCCCGCAATCCGCCGTCCCTGGCCCTGAGTATGTCGGCAGGGCGACAAAGCAGCCAGTGCAGCCCCTGGCCAGGTCGGAAGGACCTCTGAACAGGCCGAATGGGTTCCTTGACACACAAGAGGGGCTTCTTGGAAGGTCAGAGGAGTCCCTGGTGAGACCGGAAGGGTCAAAGCACGTAGAGATCCCAGATGAAGATTAACTACAGAGAGGACTTACTCCGCAATATAAATATTAAAAGCGGAGCTTTCGGGTATATTGTAACACCCTTCGTCAAGGTGCTACAATCTACCCGAAAGCTCTGATTTTAACTTTTCCTGTAGAGTAAGCCTTCTTTGTATTATATATATATATATATATATATATATATATATATATATATATATCACTCACTCCAGATCATGTCTTTTCGCTTTGCGGATCCCAAATGAGTCCCTTAACAGGTCGGAAGGGCGTTGAAAAGGTCAGAGGGGCCCCTAGACGATCTGAAGGGACCCTGGGCCTTTCAACAGTAAGAGCACAGTTGTACAGGGAATAAAACTCAAAATTTTCGCGCCGCTCCGCGGCGCAATTTAACTACAAATTCAATTATATGCGGGTTAGGAAACAAAAATCGCCCCGTTTCTCGGCGCATTTATGTGTTATGTTGTTACTTTCCTATATAATTGGGCAAAATAGTTCATTTCAGCACTTTTTACCGCACTTCTAAACGCACAATATAGCAATTTAAGAGGTCCGCACCATGCGCAATGCGAGGCATTGATGGGAAAGCATATCCAGGGCATAAGACTCCAAATTTTCGCGATTTGTTAAAAAGTTCCAGGTCTTGAGCTAAAAATATTCCAAATTGGTATAGCTGATTCCAAATTGGTGTCGCTGGTTCCAAAGTTGCTATGGCAGTTTGCTAATTCCAGCTCCTAAAAGTTGGTATGGCCCATGCCATACCTGTCATACTGCATTTTCCATCCTTGTAACGTGCCTTTTAATCCGTTTGGGGGGGCTTTCAACGCTTGGGAAGGGGGCCCTTTTAACGTTCGGGAAGGGGCCCTTTCGAGGCGCCGCCCCCCCCCCCCCCCCCCCCTGGACGAAATCCTGGCTACGTGCCTGATGGAGTCCAAATCGATACCATATGAAGTGTTCTTCCTACATGTAAAAAAACGTTTGTTCGAGCTTCAGTTCCGACTGGCAGCTTGCTGGCCGCTATTTTCTCGTCCAGTTGAGCTTCTTTAAGCCCAGATTTGATGGTAAGAGCCGTGTTTTCCAAAATTTTCAGGTTTTTACTGTGGATAGCTGAATTTTGATTGCTGCAAAGTCAATTTTTGCAATAGATTTTAACGTTTGGGGGAGCCAAAAGACATGTTGGCCCCCCTTCGAGGCTGTTGGAGGGCATGGCCTGGTTGCCACCCCCTCTCCCCCCCCCCTCCCACTGGATCCACTAGTACCTACCTGTATGATCTTGTTATTGCTATCGACGAGGTAGTCATTAATTTTGACCCCGCCATCTTCGAGCACGCGCTGCAGCACCAGCCCGTATCCGCCGAGACTGCGGTTCTGCAGGTACCGGTTCCTGGCGACCACCTCCAGGGTGAGGAGCGCGTCCCGGTCCAGCGGCTGATCCAGGCCAAACTCCACCTCCTGCGGCAGGAGCGGGGACGGTTAGTAAGGAGCCAGAGCGGGGACGGTTAGTAAGGAGCCAGAGCGGGGACGGTTAGTAAGGAGCCAGAGCGGGGACGGTTAGTAAGGAGCCAGAGCGGGGACGGTTAGTAAGGAGCCAGAGCGGGGACGGTTAGTAAGGAGCCAGAGCGGGGACGGTTAGTAAGGAGCCAGAGCGGGGACGGTTAGTAAGGAGCCAGAGCGGGGACGGTTAGTAAGGAGCCAGAGCGGGGACGGTTAGTAAGGAGCCAGAGCGGGGACGGTTAGTAAGGAGCCAGAGCGGGGACGGTTAGTAAGGAGCCAGAGCGGGGACGGTTAGTAAGGAGCCAGAGCGGGGACGGTTAGTAAGGAGCCAGAGCGGGGACGGTTAGTAAGGAGCCAGAGCGGGGACGGTTAGTGAAGAATAGTGAAGGTGGAGAGAGTGGAACGGGAGCAGGACGACAAACGGTTAGATCGAGATGGAGAGGAGTAAGCTGCGAGTATGTTGCGAAATTATTCCTGTTTAGCGACGAGTGATGGGCGAAGAGAAAGTGAGTGAAAGGATCAGAACTTGTGTTACAAAATGCTGCAGAAATGAAATAACAGAAACAGAAAATGTTTCTAGTCGAACATCTATAACAGTGATTTACTGCACTGCCAATAACACATTCCTTACTGATTCTGACGGTGTTACTTATTAAATTGGGCAACGAATTCCGTCAAGAAAATGTATTCCGACAAACACGTATGTCGTATATGGGTATGTACATACATACGTACCTGGTAGGCCAATGCCACTAACTCTGATTACAGTTGCCGACCGGCCTTTGTTACGACCAATTGGTGAGACATATCCTGCGCTGTTTGGCATCGAATATATTGCTGAATGATCACGATTATTCCCAGTGACGCGGAAATAAGTTCAATAAAGAACTGTAACAGTATTCTTGTCCTAGTCTATATTGCTACCGAGAAATCAGGCGAGCGTCCGCGCACCAGCACGGTGTCGATGTTAACGTTGTTACAGCAAGTCGACCTTCTTGCCAAGCGTGCTGGACACCAAGCAGATGTTCGGAGAATCCATTGCCAGCATTCTTCACGAACATTCAACACGCCCGACTGCAAAAATAAATTATCTGTTTCTCGATATCATATTGCTTACAGCAAGAGCACGTTCAAAAACAATCGTTACGCGGAACTTCGAACCCCTTCTTAGCAAGCAAAACTATTTGCTAGTCCATCTAGGGACCCAAAATGAAACTGAATGACATTAACTAGGTCCTAAGAGCTCAAATGAGCCATGCCAGTAAAAGTATGTCGTGTCACAGCCACCACGGAATTTGAACAATGTGAAGTATGTACTACGGTGATATGACGGATTTATTGGATGTTGAAAAAGCACTTCTGGCTGAATTCGTTGAACAGGTGTGATATATAAAATAGTACATGAGGGCGGTATCATATTTTCCTCGGAATCGAGGTCTCCCTGTTGATGTTTTACCCGAGGCGCGAAAGCGCCCAGGGAAAAATCAACAGGAGACCGAGGGTGCGATCGGCACACGACGAATTCGCTCTCCGACGAATCCAACGAATTCGCTCTCCGACGAATTCGCTGTCTCGTGCGTTCTGGAACAACAATAATTATCCGCCGGTTTTGTCACTGCTGCGCCGTGTCATGGTTTGTGTAGTTATAGGGCCTTGGTGTGTGTGGTTATTACCGAGCGGGCGCGAAGCGCCCGTGAAGTTTCTCGTCAACTTACTAGCAGACTTGTCAATGATTCATATTTGTCATGAGTCGATTCACAGTGATTCACGGACCATAATGAATGATTCAATCATGATTCAATCACTCAACATTACCGTAATGAATGATTCAATCATGATTCAATCACCCAACATTACATTACCATAATGAATGATTCAATCATGATTCAATCACTCAACATTAACACTGGTGAGTCGATTCACAGTGACTCACGGCTAATGACTGGCTCATGAATGATTCATTCACAATGACTCGCAATGTGGATAACTATCCTTAATGCCAGACAGCTCTCTTTGCAGTTTGCAGTCATTCAAAACCATTGTAGAAATTTGAATGACGGCATTGCATGTTGTCATTGAATTATGAAAATAGTTAGGTTTGGATCAAAGCAGCGGACGGCCGTGGGCGAAAGTGGCGCGACGGCAAAGAGGGCACGACGCCAATTGCAGGACATTTGCTAAAATGGGAAATAGGTTGTTTATTTTGATTATAAAATAATATTTATAATATTTATTATAATTGCAAATTTTAAGTTCCATCCGCCAATTGCAGGACATTTGCTAAAATGGCAAATAGGCTGTTGCAACTGCAAAGAGAGCATTATTACACGGCTCGTATGTTAACGGCTCATGTGATATTTTTGCCTATTGCCCGGTGCCATGACGACGTCAAACAGCACAATAAAACTTATAGCACCTCAAGTTGGAAGTTGCATTAGGTTTTGAGGTCGTCATGGTTGTCATGGTAGCGGGCAATAGTAAGTTGCGCGTGCATTTGTGCTTTCCAAAAAAAAATCAATTCTTGCCACATTCAGGTAGAAAGTCATTTTCATTTTGTAAGGAGTCGTAGTTAATGCCACTGGATAATTATCCTAATCTTACAAGCATGTTCGAAAAACCGCGCTTTGAGCTTCTTGATAAGCATGAACTCGAAGAACTGCTCTTTTCGCGAAGATCAGAGAGCACCAATCGAGCTATCAAAGCCGGAGGGGACGTATTCCTCCAATTTTTGTCTGCCAAAGGATTGTTCATGCACCACTTTTTAGATAACAATGATTCACTTGACAACGCAGTAAAGGAATTTTTCCTAACCGTAAAGCGCAAGGATGGCGAAAGATACAAATCCAAGAGCCTCCACGGCCTGAAGTACGGAATAAAGCAATTCCTAATCAAGGAATTAGGGAAGGATATGGGGGATGACAAAAGCTTCCCGTTGACTGCTGAGTCATTCAAGGTGGCCATGCACATGGCGAAGAAGGACGGAAAAGGTGCCATAGAGCACAAGCAACCGATTACGACAGGAGATCAGGAGAAAATCAAATCATGCAAAAGTTTATTTTAAGCTACTTCCTTTTTTATATGCACACATCTTGGTCTCGAAATCATATGAAAACATATGAGGCCGTGAGGGAATGTGACAAACAAATAGAACACGTTTATTCAAAAAATGGCAGGGCTGGCCAGTGGCCATGTAATAAAAACAATAGTGCATGGGGGAGCGGGCAATAGTCGAAAATATTGACCTCTGTAACGTCACTGTCGCCCTCGGGTGAAGACCGTATAAAGTGCCATTGCCCTCGGCTTCGCCTCGGGCAATGGCACTTTATACGGTCTCCACCCTCGGGCTACAGTGACGTCACATCGGTCAATATTTTCGACTATTGCCCGCTCCCTCATGCACTATTCATATATTGATGACTACGTTTCGCTTTTTTAAGCGAATAGAACATTTATTTTTATTTTGCATTAGGTATTATTTTTTTATAAAGCATGATGTGGAATAAAGCGGCGCAGATAGATTGTATTCGGGAACATCCACAGTAAACCCATGGCTTTTCAGAGCCCGTCGTCATGAGTGCGTATAGGCGGATAGAGAACAATGGCATGTCTGTGGCGCGCTGCTGCCAGCTGGGCGCTGAGCTGCTCAACAGACAGGTTGAAACAGAAAAGGGAATGTCAAGGAACAGTGTAAATTCACAGATTACAGCACAACGTATAGAAGGGCGATGATAGCATGAGTTTCGTTTCGTTGTGTCTTCGATACTGCATTTTCTCTATCATTAGCAAAGACAACACTTCAGCTGTCAGCATTGGTAAACATTGCATGAAGTCACAGGTGGTTTGAAATTAATTTTCACCATTTCTACGGCACTTGTTTTTAGGTATCTCATTGTACAGAAGTTCTTTCAGAAGTCTCGAGGTTCTTGGCGCTCGAAACGAAAATTCAAGCCAGAAAATTATGACTTTCTTGCTTGAAAATTCGATCCAAGGAGATAAAAATGCTGAAAATAACGAAAATATAGCACCGTATTTCTTCTTATCCAAATAAAGTGCACCAATAAAGATAACATATTTAAGTTCTTCACTATATTAGCTCACTCCCAGTATATAAATAAGCTGCAAACATCGTCCAACTGCGCCAAAATTTACAATTTTTGCCGAGCCTTAAAAATACGTCTGTCTTATCCTACCATATGATGCGACAGTGATGATGCGACAGTGCAGTTGCGACAGTGATATTTGGGACATGCGGAGGTCATGCAAATGTTTGTTTATGATTTAGTTTTTGATATGGTATAGCCTAGAAATTAGGAAAAGGTGGGTACCTTTTGATAACTTTTCGTGTGAAAAGGGTGTTCGTGTACTGTGTGATTTATTAACCGAAGTGTTAGTTAGTTACCTTATCTAAGTATTTAGGTACCTAACCTACCCCTAACCCTACCAGTACCAAGTACCTACCAGTACCAGTACCATATAGCACCAGTACCAAGGTAACTAGTTACGGATGAACGAACAGTGACTTTGTGCCCACTGGAGTTGGACACAAAGCCTCGCTTTCTTCACGCATAGATGAATTACAGGCCACAGCTCAGGACACAGAGCTCATATAATTGGCCATTAAGTGCTTGGTTTGTCCACAGGGCACAGATGAATGCTGGGACGCTGGCATATTTTTGGGACAGTGTATGCTGTTCAACCAAACAAGAATGATTCTTAGAGCGATGAATGATTCAATGAGCCTATTTTCTGTGTATGAATGATTCAATCAGTGACTCGCAACAGGTTTGCGCATGAGGTGAATCGATTCATGAGTGATTCATTTGAAATAAGAATGATTCAATCAAAAGTAGTCGATTCACATTGAATCGTTGACAAGCCTGCTTACTAGACAAATTTACATTTGACCCGGCCCGACCCGGCCCGACCCGACCCGGCCATACAGACGTTTTTCGGAAGCTAATAACTTTGCAACCACTGCTCCGATTCATATTGGGTTTTCACCATTGGATAGGTCCATCAAATCAATTTTGTTTTTGGTATGGTGCGTTCTGATAAAGTTGGTACTACAGCGCATGGCAGTTGGCACACGCGAACGTCGAAATGAACAAAATCCTTGCAAAAATTATTTTTGATAAAAAAAGGCTGTATTAATCTAAGCATTAATGTATACGCTGAAGCATGCAGCGCTCAGGACGAACTCTCTTTTGGCGGATTTGAGAAAGGAGATCATGAACAATTTAATACAAGTTAATTTTTATGTTGGCATGCATTGAGACCTGGCATTTTTTCTGGAGGACTAAAATGACTAGGTGTTACTACCACGTGTGCTCCCTTACCGTTTCATATTGCAAACCTGTTTTAGCTTTACCAGAGCGCGCTCGCTCAGTCATCTCCCAAAAAGGCGTTTTACTGGTTTACTTGTTATCATAAATCACGGTACTTTGAACTTTGCCAGTACTCAACAACACTGCAGTCAATACAGCAGTACTGCAGATGACGTTATGGCACACTGCAAAAGAAATTAGCCCTCCCGACGACTGGTTTGAAAATTCGGGCTCCGCCAGAGCGAATTCGTCGGGCGAATTCACTCGTTTGCAGATTCGTCGTGTTGCCGAACACAAACTGAGCGCAAACTGTTGCCGAACGAGAACTGAGAACACCGACGAATTCGTCGTGATTACGGCGAATTCGTGGTGTTGCCGATCGCACCCCGAGATTCTGTGGAAAATATAGCACCCGAGTGTTCTATTTATTTTACCATTTTTGCCGTATTTAGGTAAACTTGTTGATTTAAAATATCATATGCTTGATGGCATTTTTCCTAGAATATTTAGGATGCGATAATGGATTCAAACGTCAATGAAAGCATTGAGGAATTTATCAATATACGTCCGGCTTACGTCTGGTATCGCTGAAATGCCCTAGGGCCAAAAGGTGATACCACATTGCTTCCCGTTGTAAATTTCAGCGGGCCGAAAGCTGATACCAGAAACAGGTGCTAATGTTGGAAACATTTCCCGGCATATGGTAACAATAGCAAGTTACTGCAACAAAATTGCAATGTGCTGTCACCAAAGAGACGTGGCAAGGTGTCAAAGCCGTGCACCTCCTGCAAGACAACGTGACTTCACAACAAGCTGGGTAGCTGTGAACAAAAAGATCGTGTGTGGCTTCTAGGGCTAGACTCAATGGTATTATTATATGAATAGTGCATGAGGGAGCGGGCAATAGTCGAAAATATTGACCGATGTGACGTCACTGTAGCCCGAGGGTGGAGACCGTATAAAGTGCCATTGCCCGAGGCGAAGCCGAGGGCAATGGCACTTTATACGGTCTTCACCCGAGGGCGACAGTGACGTTACAGAGGTCAATATTTTCGACTATTGCCCGCTCCCCCATGCACTATTGATTTTATTACATGGCCACTGGCCAGCCCTGCCATTTTTTGAATAAACGTGTTCTATTTGTTTGTCACATTCCCTCACGGCCTCATATGTTTTCATATGATTTCGAGACCAAGATGTGTGCATATAAAAAAGGAAGTAGCTTAAAATAAACTTTTGCATGATTTGATTTTCTCCTGATCTCCTGTCGTAATCGGTTGCTTGTGCTCTATGGCACCTTTTCCGTCCTTCTTCGCCATGTGCATGGCCACCTTGAATGACTCAGCAGTCAACGGGAAGCTTTTGTCATCCCCGATATCCTTCCCCAATTCCTTGATTAGGAATTGCTTTATTCCGTACTTCAGGCCGTGGAGGCTCTTGGATTTGTATCTTTCGCCATCCTTGCGCTTTACGGTTAGGAAAAATTCCTTTACTGCGTTGTCAAGTGAATCATTGTTATCTAAAAAGTGGTGCATGAACAATCCTTTGGCAGACAAAAATTGGAGGAATACGTCCCCTCCGGCTTTGATAGCTCGATTGGTGCTCTCTGATCTTCGCGAAAAGAGCAGTTCTTCGAGTTCATGCTTATCAAGAAGCTCAAAGCGCGGTTTTTCGGACATGCTTGTAAGATTAGGACAATTATCCAGTGGCATTAACTACGACTCCTTACAAAATGAAAATGACTTTCTACCTGAATGTGGCAAGAATTGATTTTTTTTGGAAAGCACAAATGCACGCGCAACTTACTATTGCCCGCTACCATGACAACCATGACGACCTCAAAACCTAATGCAACTTCCAACTTGAGGTGCTATAAGTTTTATTGTGCTGTTTGACGTCGTCATGGCACCGGGCAATAGGCAAAAATATCACATGAGCCGTTAACATACGAGCCGTGTAATAAAATTCGAGGATGGCATCTTCCAAATGACAGCATTGTTCGAAATAAAAGAACTATTTATAGTCACGTGTTATCCTAAGAAGAGAAGACGGCCTGCGTCATCTCAAACATCCAGAACTCGTTCAAAGCCATTCCATTCAGAGTCAGTTTGAAGACCCTAGATATATTTCGCGGACAATGCCTTATTGTTGATTAATCTGATGAAGTATTTTCCTTGTGAGTTGTGTGACATCAAAGCCGTGTCACTGTTCTTTATGGCCAGGCTGCGGACTTTTTGAACGCCCTTCTTAACCCTATTTGTAACAGGGGGGCGGATTCCGCCCCCCCCCCCCCCTCATGTTTTTCGCAGATATCTCCAGAACGGCTGGGAGCAGGGCCATGAAATTTTGGAACTTTTCATAGAATTGAATACCGCATTTGGAGTCAAAATTTTGAGTTCTTAACCTGAACAGAGGCGGTTCCAGGGTACAGTTTTGGGTGGGTTCGGAGGCGATATTTGGCGATAATACGGAAATGCGATCTTCACGGTTTCTTCGTAACTGCCTCAAGTATGAAGGAGTTACATCGGTTCACGGTGATTGCAACAAGTGCAAATTAGTTGATGTTAATGAAATATCATTAAAATTTCATGGCAGAGGCGGTTTCAGGGGCTTGAAAAGGGGGGGGGGGTTCCAGGAAGTATTCAATGCTTGGCGGGAAGCAAATAGAGCAATGTAAGGGGCATTTATAGTTATCAAGATGTAAAAGATAGCTTCTGCTTCCATTATTTGCATAATTTATTACATATAGAGTTTCAGGGGCGTGTTCAGGCACATGAAAAGGGGGGTGACTGGCTTGGTGATGACGATATGCCAGCGATAACGGCGCAATAGACGGTTAACTTATAATTATATATGCACATATGATGCCAGGAAAGGGAATAAAGTCATTTTTTTTGCAGAGGCGCGCTCAGGAATGGAAGAAAGGGGGTCATATTATTGCAAGGAAACTAAGGGGCATGGGCGTACAATGACATAACATACTGTAGTTGTCGGATAAAACA
This sequence comes from Chirona hameri, assembly GCA_036785665.1. Classification (NCBI taxonomy): domain Eukaryota; kingdom Metazoa; phylum Arthropoda; class Thecostraca; order Balanomorpha; family Balanidae; genus Chirona; species Chirona hameri. The sequence continues at coordinate 44,136 of JAXIVJ010003684.1, read as the reverse complement.
CGCACCACAGGCTACTCTACGAACGATTATAAGATAATAGGCGAGTCCAGGTAGGGTAAAAGGGGGGTAAGCAATGTTAATTGAAGTTATAGGTGAAATAGTCACTGTTGACTAGTTAGTATCATAATAGCGGATAATATAATTATCAAAAGGTATTGAGCCGCCCCAGTTTGGATCCTGGATACGCCTATGATGAAGTACAACATGCAAAAAGGAACTATCTACGATCAGTAACATATTTATAGTACTGGGTAGCAACTTGTCTGCAGTTATTATTTTTTCCCAATTTTACCCCCCTTTTTCACTAACCTGGTACCGCCTATGGCAAAAATATGATTTTTAACTGTTTTGGCTAATGTCACAATCACATACCATTTCATTGCTTAAAAAAACACATAAAAAAATGGTTTTATTACGCATTTACTTCACCCCCATATTGAGTGACCTGCACACGCCTATGATTTTTTAATTTGCAAACGCCACTCTTATATATCAATTTCCAATTCAATCTCTATCGATTCGTATTAATTGTGTTAAAATCGGTCGATAAACATGAAAGCTATGTTGGATCAAAAATACCACTAAAATGTGTGGTTTTTGCCCCCCTGTTGCCCCCTATCAAAAATTTAGATTTTTATTATTATTTAGAAATGTAGATCGTGTTGAGGGGAACCAAACGCCGTTTCATTTTTGAAAATCGGACGGGTAGATCTCGAGATCTCCTGGGGGGGCGGAATCCGCCGCCCCCCCCCCCCCCCCTGTTACAAATAGGGGTAGCCCGGAGCCTGTTACAAATAGGGTTAACCCGCGCGGCGCTGGGGGGTTAAAGTTTACCTCCGCCCTCCCGGATTTCCTCAATAAGTTGAAAACTATGACAGATATCAAAGTGAAACTGTCGATACTTTATTCTGCATTAATTCTACGGCTTCTGCCAAATGTTATTGAAATTGGTGATAATAAAATGGGAGATAATGACGTTTTGTGACGTGTCATGCCATTTTTGGTGAAAAATGTTAAATGTTTGCAAAATCGTAGAAAATAGGGTTTTGATGCAAATCGCAAATAAAAGCGCAAAAGAAAGACAATAGCATTGTCTTCGAAATGGCTATCTCGCACTTTCGAAATTTTGGGTTTTTCACACACACCAAATGCAAAAAGAAGAAGATTTTTTTTGGAAAAATTTCCACAAGTTTTTTTAAAGATTTCCAAAAACCGGAAGATATATTAGAGAACCGAGTATGGACGATGCCCAAACCAAATTTCAAAGCAATATCTTTATTTTGTATTGATTATGGCTCTTGAAGTATGAGTAACTCATGACGTCATTTTTTTAATTGCGTTTTTTTGTTGCTTTTACTGACCAGATACAGACAAATAAATGTCACCACTGTATTTCTGAGACAAAACTAGTCTAGAAACATGCAATCTTTATTTAGATTAATCAATTTCAAATGTTGTCCTTATCGTGACTTGACCTTGACATGAGGGCCATTATATGGAGTCAGGCTGTGAAAATGGCTGCTACTATATAATTATACGTGTAAAATAACCCATACAACATGTGCCGCATGGCTTTCGTAGACCTGTGACCTTTTGTGACCTGGCTTTGACCTTGACCTTTGCTTACAACTTCACTTTGACTTATGCCGGAGATGCATTTGAGAGCATTTGAGAGCACTTTGTGAGATAACAGTCGCAATCTAAGGCTTTGGATGGAAAGTATAGCCCAACAACCAAAATACTTAAATTTTGGCACTTGACCTGACCAGTGACCTGACATGTAACCTTATTTTAAGAATTTTGGGTATGCGTTAGATTCTTCTCACTGAGGGCTTTCGATCGCCGTCTTGCGCGTCTCTCTGCGGTTATTGGTTCGGAAGATACGGGGGGTAAAATTTTACCCCCCAGCGCCGGGCGTTCGGCTGAAGACCCAGCGCCGCGCGGGTTAAGTCTGGCAAATTATCGTGGCATGTGGCCGGATACCGCAAGGTTCCGAGCATGATCAGAAGTTGATTTGAAGACATTTTACCTTGAAAATATTAACATAGAATGATAGAGCCATGAAATTTGCATTGCACATAAGGTAGCTGACTGCCGAGTCATCCTACCCGGAACATAAGGTAGCTCACTACCGAGTCATCCTACCCGGAACATAAGGTAGCTCACTACCGAGTCATCCTACCCGGAACATAAGGTAGCTCACTACCGAGTCATCCTACCCGGAACATAAGGTAGCTCACTGCCGAGTCATCCTACCCGGAACATAAGGTAGCTCACTACCGAGTCATCCTACCCGGAACATAAGGTAGCTCACTGCCGAGTCATCCTACCCGGAACATAAGGTAGCTCACTACCGAGTCATCCTACCCGGAACATAAGGTAGCTCACTACCGAGTCATCCTACCCGGAACATAAGGTAGCTCACTACCGAGTCATCCTACCCGGAACATAAGGTAGCTCACTACCGAGTCATCCTACCCGGAACATAAGGTAGCTCACTGCCGAGTCATCCTACCCGAACATAAGGTGGCTCACTACCGAGTCATCCTACCCGGAACATAAGGTAGCTCACTGCCGAGTCATCCTACCCGGAACATAAGGTAGCTCACTACCGAGTCATCCTACCCGGAACATAAGGTAGCTCACTGCCGAGTCATCCTACCCGGAACATAAGGTAGCTCACTACCGAGTCATCCTACCCGGAACATAAGGTAGCTCACTACCGAGTCATCCTACCCGGAACATAAGGTAGCTCACTACCGAGTCATCCTACCCGGAACATAAGGTAGCTCACTACCGAGTCATCCTACCCGGAACATAAGGTAGCTCACTACCGAGTCATCCTACCCGGAACATAAGGTAGCTCACTACCGAGTCATCCTACCCGGAACATAAGGTAGCTCACTACCGAGTCATCCTACCCGGAACATAAGGTAGCTCACTACCGAGTCATCCTACCCGGAACATAAGGTAGCTCACTACCGAGTCATCCTACCCGGAACATAAGGTAGCTCACTGCCGAGTCATCCTACCCGGAACATAAGGTAGCTCACTACCGAGTCATCCTACCCGGAACATAAGGTAGCTCACTACCGAGTCATCCTACCCGGAACATAAGGTAGCTCACTGCCGAGTCATCCTACCCGGAACATAAGGTAGCTCACTGCCGAGTCATCCTACCCGGAACATAAGGTAGCTCACTACCGAGTCATCCTACCCGGAACATAAGGTAGCTCACTACCGAGTCATCCTACCCGGAACATAAGGTAGCTCACTACCGAGTCATCCTACCCGGAACATAAGGTAGCTCACTACCGAGTCATCCTACCCGGAACATAAGGTAGCTCACTACCGAGTCATCCTACCCGGAACATAAGGTAGCTCACTGCCGAGTCATCCTACCCGGAACATAAGGTAGCTCACTACCGAGTCATCCTACCCGGAACATAAGGTAGCTCACTACCGAGTCATCCTACCCGGAACATAAGGTAGCTCACTGCCGAGTCATCCTACCCGGAACATAAGGTAGCTCACTACCGAGTCATCCTACCCGGAACATAAGGTAGCTCACTACCGAGTCATCCTACCCGGAACATAAGGTAGCTCACTGCCGAGTCATCCTACCCGGAACATAAGGTAGCTCACTACCGAGTCATCCTACCCGGAACATAAGGTAGCTCACTACCGAGTCATCCTACCCGGAACATAAGGTAGCTCACTACCGAGTCATCCTACCCGGAACATAAGGTAGCTCACTACCGAGTCATCCTACCCGGAACATAAGGTAGCTCACTACCGAGTCATCCTACCCGGAACATAAGGTAGCTCACTACCGAGTCATCCTGCCCGGAACATAAGGTAGCTCACTGCCGAGTCATCCTACCCGGAACATAAGGTAGCTCACTACCGATTCATCCTACCCGGAACATAAGGTAGCTGACTGCCGAGTCATCCTACCCGGAACATAAGGTAGCTCACTACCGAGTCATCCTACCCGGAACATAAGGTAGCTCACTGCCGAGTCATCCTACCCGGAACATAAGGTAGCTCACTACCGAGTCATCCTACCCGGAACATAAGGTAGCTGACTGCCGAGTCATCCTACCCGGAACATAAGGTAGCTCACTACCGAGTCATCCTACCCGGAGCATAAGGTAGCTCACTGCCGAGTCATCCTACCCGGAACATAAGGTAGCTCACTACCGAGTCATCCTACCCGGAACATAAGGTAGCTCACTGCCGAGTCATCCTACCCGGAACATAAGGTAGCTCACTACCGAGTCATCCTACCCGGAACATAAGGTAGCTCACTACCGAGTCATCCTACCCGGAACATAAGGTAGCTCACTACCGAGTCATCCTACCCGGAACATAAGGTAGCTCACTACCGAGTCATCCTACCCGGAACATAAGGTAGCTCACTACCGAGTCATCCTACCCGGAACATAAGGTAGCTCACTACCGAGTCATCCTACCCGGAACATAAGGTAGCTCACTACCGAGTCATCCTACCCGGAACATAAGGTAGCTCACTACCGAGTCATCCTACCCGGAACATAAGGTAGCTCACTACCGAGTCATCCTACCCGGAACATAAGGTAGCTCACTGCCGAGTCATCCTACCCGGAACATAAGGTAGCTCACTACCGAGTCATCCTACCCGGAACATAAGGTAGCTCACTACCGAGTCATCCTACCCGGAACATAAGGTAGCTCACTACCGAGTCATCCTACCCGGAACATAAGGTAGCTCACTGCCGAGTCATCCTACCCGGAACATAAGGTAGCTCACTACCGAGTCATCCTACCCGGAACATAAGGTAGCTCACTACCGAGTCATCCTACCCGGAACATAAGGTAGCTCACTACCGAGTCATCCTACCCGGAACATAAGGTAGCTCACTACCGAGTCATCCTACCCGGAACATAAGGTAGCTCACTACCGAGTCATCCTACCCGGAACATAAGGTAGCTCACTACCGAGTCATCCTACCCGGAACATAAGGTAGCTCACTACCGAGTCATCCTACCCGGAACATAAGGTAGCTCACTGCCGAGTCATCCTACCCGGAACATAAGGTAGCTCACTGCCGAGTCATCCTACCCGGAACATAAGGTAGCTCACTACCGAGTCATCCTACCCGGAACATAAGGTAGCTCACTGCCGAGTCATCCTACCCGGAACATAAGGTAGCTCACTACCGAGTCATCCTACCCGGAACATAAGGTAGCTCACTACCGAGTCATCCTACCCGGAACATAAGGTAGCTCACTACCGAGTCATCCTACCCGGAACATAAGGTAGCTCACTACCGAGTCATCCTACCCGGAACATAAGGTAGCTCACTACCGAGTCATCCTACCCGGAACATAAGGTAGCTCACTACCGAGTCATCCTACCCGGAACATAAGGTAGCTCACTACCGAGTCATCCTACCCGGAACATAAGGTAGCTCACTACCGAGTCATCCTACCCGGAACATAAGGTAGCTCACTACCGAGTCATCCTACCCGGAACATAAGGTAGCTCACTACCGAGTCATCCTACCCGGAACATAAGGTAGCTCACTACCGAGTCATCCTACCCGGAACATAAGGTAGCTCACTACCGAGTCATCCTACCCGGAACATAAGGTAGCTCACTACCGAGTCATCCTACCCGGAACATAAGGTAGCTCACTACCGAGTCATCCTACCCGGAACCTAAGGTAGCTCACTACCGAGTCATCCTACCCGGAACATAAGGTAGCTCACTACCGAGTCATCCTACCCGGAACATAAGGTAGCTCACTACCGAGTCATCCTACCCGGAACATAAGGTAGCTCACTACCGAGTCATCCTACCCGGAACATAAGGTAGCTCACTACCGAGTCATCCTACCCGGAACATAAGGTAGCTCACTACCGAGTCATCCTACCCGGAACATAAGGTAGCTCACTACCGAGTCATCCTACCCGAAACATAAGGTAGCTCACTACCGAGTCATCCTACCCGGAACATAAGGTAGCTCACTACCGAGTCATCCTACCCGGAACATAAGGTAGCTCACTACCGAGTCATCCTACCCGGAACATAAGGTAGCTCACTACCGAGTCATCCTACCCGGAACATAAGGTAGCTCACTACCGAGTCATCCTACCCGGAACATAAGGTAGCTCACTACCGAGTCATCCTACCCGGAACCTAAGGTAGCTCACTACCGAGTCATCCTACCCGGAACATAAGGTAGCTCACTACCGAGTCATCCTACCCGAAACATAAGGTAGCTCACTACCGAGTCATCCTACCCGGAACATAAGCCGAGTCATCCTACCCGGAACATAAGATTAGTATAGTGTTGCAAGAGCCGATATATGAGGGGCTTATAGATCTCCCCTCGCTTGAGCGCAATATTTACAGGACACGTGGTAAGGCCTAAATTGATCTGTGTAATTGTAAACAGAATAATTATGTAAAGCATTAACTAAAAACTGTTGACTTAAAATAAATGTTTTGCCTTTATTATGAGGTTTAACACATATATAACATTATTGTGGAACTGCCCTGAAAAAAATCTTGAAAAACTACCTTAGTCACAAGCATTCATTATTTTACCCCGGTCATTACCTGCAATATGACGAGCATTAAAAAGCTACTCACACGAGTATTAGTGAATTAACTATTGCATTTTGACTGGTTCGCCGAAGCATTTTTGCGTGAAAGTATAAAATAATAATAATAATAAAAATAATAATAAAAAACTTATCTTCTCTTCTAATAATAATATAAACTTTGACTTGCAAGATCTGGGCCTGATAATGGATACATTATGTGATCGGCCGTGAACATGTTTTGAGGTCATACCTATTGCGGTTGTCTGGCGTGATTTTCCTTGACGTTAAGGGAAAATCACTGATAAAGATCGCGATAACGGGCATATTTGTCAGTGCGGCAATATTTACGTGAACTTCGATTGTTGGACATGGCGAAGTATTGAGTTTAACACGGACTCCCGTAACTCATCGATCAAATGTGCTGCAATGAGGACTCTTAAAGCAAACAAAATGCCCTTTGATGTTGGTTTACTGATGCTTAAAAGTTTGATGTTAGCATGTGCTACCATACCATGACGCCATATTACTCTGGACAAATACTTCACAGCACGGAAGTGTGTGAAGTCGCCTGTTTTTAAAGCAGTTCTCATTTTCAGCTAAAGTGAATACTTTCATTTCATCCTTTCGGATGATGATAATTTATATTTTCACAGTTTAATAAAGTCCAACATTCTCTTTAAAGCCAATTTCAGATCACTTGTAAACTAATTCCGATCATCAAAGCTTAATTAAAACATAATCAGGTTTGTTTCCATCAAAGACAAATTAAATAAAAATTGAATCGCGACAATGGACAGGCGTAAGCAGAACCAAGATTACTAGACCAACAGAACATTACATAATCGAATCAAGGGTTTGTCTTCCGGCTCAATAAAACAGATGCGTTGACGAACGCATTGTCACACGAACGGAACAATGACCATCTATGTATCTATAAATCAATAAATGTAAAAAAAATCAATAAATGTATATAAAAAAATGTGGAGAAAAAACGCACGATTTGTATGTGTGGTTAAAGTATACTATCTTCCAATTTTTTTGCATCGTTATATGATAAATATCAAATCAAATGGCATACTAACATTCTGAATGACAAACAGCTTTAATTAAAAAAAAACACCTCAGCACGGTGGCTAAAGTGTTGAAGGGTCAGGTAGCAAAACACATTACTGCGAAGTCATCGCCGACTGCAGACGAATGCTTCCCGAAATCGCGCCCGTCTCAAAAACGACCGACTTTTTAGTCGGACGCAAGTACAAACGGCAATGTACCGCGGCGCGAGGGAGCATCGCTACCTACGAAATCATTCTCCATTCTGATCCCCTTTACCACTTCAACATACCACTCAAATATTGACACAGCATGCTTTGCATCATGCCGTCACCTTCTGTGTCGTCCATTTCTCCAGACAGCCACATCGTTCCTCGCACTGTCCGATATCCCCCCCCCCCCCTCCTCCCTCCCCCCCCCCCGTGTCACATTCAGCACAGTAAGGACACAGGAGACGCGGCGCCAAATTGTGCCAATGTTCGGTCTGCCGGCGTGCCACCGTGGCTCGTCCCTTATTAGCTGCAGCGGCGGCGCGGCCGTCCGCACTCCCCTGTCACGTCCAGCAGGCGGTGAACAGCGCCGGGGGAGGGGGGAGGGGGAGGGGAGGGTGCGCAGTAGCCGCAAACGGCACGCCATTACCCGGCTACCCCGGGGGCAAACAGGCCAGCACGCGAGACAGTCACGACAATGCCAACACAGATTATCGAGGCTGATGACACTAATTAATATAGGTGTGTGGTAGGAAAAGAGAAATAAGTCAAGGGTGCTTTGCTCCCGGGTGTGGTAACGTCGTTTTTGTCTCACATATTTTTGAAAGACTGGCCAATGGAGTACATACAGAGAAACATATTCTAACAACAGTTCAGTGTGTTCAAACAATAGCAGTAAAGATGGCAAGCTTGTCTTCAAAATTTGCATTCGCCCGCAATTCTGCAGTGTACTTTGGTCATGTTTTCGTTCACATTCAGCAATTGGTATGTAATTTTTACGTCGATAACTGACACGACATTCCAAGTCCGTGCGCCTGTCAGAATTTGCTCTGTAGTATTCCTGATAGATTCTTTGATTTTAAATGTAATCCAAACCTTTTTCTTGGATGAATGTATGTGATAAATCCATTCGCTTAGAACTTGTTACCTGGACCATTCGATTGCGCAACTCCTGGTCCCCGACAGAACCGGTAAGCATAATCAGTATCCTCTCAAGCCAGCCGAGGGCCCTTTCAGGTCGACCGAAGCCCTCGCACGCGCACCGAGGACTTCGGCCGACATAGGCACGTCGAGGGCCCTCGTGGGTATGACCAGGGCCCGCTCAGGCCAGCCGCAGGCCCTGATCCAGGCCAGCCGAGTAGGTACTCCCTGCGCTGACGTTGGTGCTCACGAGGTCTGTCATGGGTGACCTCGTGCCAGATGTAGGCCCAGTCGGACCAGACGAAGGCCCTCTAAGATCATCCGAGGGCCATTTCAGACAGAACAAATCTTCAATATCGTTTTCCTGGTTTCCAGAACTTTGCTTGCAGAGCAAAGAGAGATACAGAGCTCATTTGCATGAACTACCATAACATAATGAAGTATTACGCAGAAATTCGCCTCCTGTTCACTTGTCGGCCGGTTGCGTTTAAATTGGCGTTTGCTCCCATGCGGTGAAAATTGGCCGGTCAAACATGTGTGAGTTTGACCGATATATGAACCTTTGTAAGACAGGGCTGAGAATGAATATGTTCCCAAACTCATCTGCAGTTGCTATGCGGATTTCCTCTGTTTCCTAGAAACTAATTTGTAAAACAAACCTGGCATATCCTTCTCAGAGATCAACTGATATCCCTTATGTAACAACCCAAGTAATAGGTGGCTTGACGCAGTTTGTTCCTCTGACGCATATCGTAATAAATGAAACGACTTGCAGCAGATAATCGTGTGCCACCTGGTGACCTTGGAAGAAAGGGATGACCGCATGACACATCACCGAGGTCACTCTGACCCTCACAGCCGATGTGAATTCTGTTCCCACGAAATATGCACCCGTCAACAGGACGCACGTGAGGGAAAACACAGCACGTGCTTTGCCAGAATATTGAAGTCTGACCCTGACCCCAATCTGACATTTTTTTTAGTCAGAATGTTTTTGAATGGATTGATTTCCGAGGTCAGGCCCCGCGCTAAGCATAGCTTGTTGCGCAGGCCCTGGCCCCACCACCCGATCAAGCAATTCCTGGCGTTAAAAGAGACATTCCAGGAAGAGTCACCCGGTCCTTGGGTCATTATGTCTGGTATAAGCTCGCCTTCGCTAGTCGATTGTGCTCGTAACGGTGCAGCCACCGATATCGCTGGCTCGTGCAAGGCTGCATGGTAAGATCGATACCAGGTTAGGAGTTGAAAGATAACCCTTCTTTACCTACCAAGGCCACCAGTCTGTCAATATAAGGAACATTTAAGCCAGCGATAGTGTTGGTCGGTTCGCAATGTCCCAGTCAAGTTTATGTTATTTCTTATTTTATGTGATAAAACATTTTCCTTTAAAAGAAACCGATCATATCGTATTTTGTTTTGTACTACATTGCAAAAAGCATATTGTTAACATATCCAACATATTATACCGATGTTATGACAGTGAAGTAGTAATTTGTCGTACCATCAGCTAAACATGAATCATTAGTTTCGTATTTAAAACAAAAATGCAACAGATATCAAGATACAAATTGAGTTCTTCAGAATTGAGATGGCACTATCTGAGAAATATCTAAAAGATGTCACTACTTGTCAACTCATTGACTTGACTAGTGGTTGACTACTTGACTAGTGGTTACGAGCGAGCGCGAAGCGCTCGCGAGTCCTCACTGAATACCGTATTTTTCTCACATATAAGCGGCCGACCCGGCCCGGCCCGACCCGACCGTGACGCTTTTCAGAAGCTTATATCTTTGGAATCCCACATCCGATCGACAAACGGTCCTCGCCATCTGATAGCCCCATTCAATTAATTATGTTATTGCCATGTTTCGTCTCACGTGAGGGGTCAGCATGGCGCGTGGCACGTGCCGCGTCAGCATGGCGCGTGGCACGTGCCGCGTCAGCATGGCGCGTGGCACGTGCCGCGTCAGCATGGCGCGTGGCACGTGCCGCGTCAGCATGGCGCGTGGCACGTGCCGCGTCAGCATGGCGCGTGGCACGTGCCGCGTCAGCATGGCGCGTGGCACGTGCCGCGTCAGCATGGCGCGTGGCACGTGCCGCGTCAGCATGGCGCGTGGCACGTGCCGCGTCACGGGTGTCACACAACATTAACCTGCTGCAGCTGAGAAACGGCTGGACCGATTAAGCTGACATTTGGTGTGTGGTTTGAGACCACCCTACTGGCAATATCGCGCAAGTTAAATTCTGGGTCACACTACATGTGTGCACGTGCACACCCTTGTTCCGTAACTAAGAAACGTCTGGAACGATTAAAGGGAGTGTGCCTACTGTTTTGGAATGTCAAAAATATTTTTCATACGGTAAGTAGCTGTTGGTTTGATTGTTGGTTATGATGAAATTCACATCTGGAGCCCCTTTAGTTGAATTTTCACTTATATTGTTTGTTTGTTTTTTTTGTTTCGATATCTATAAAACGATCGCCACTATGGTGATGTTATGTAAACGGCGCACATAAGACAATACAATTACGGTCACATCATGCAAGATAGAAAGACGAGTTTTGCACAGCACGTTCTTGCCACTGTGAACTTTATTATGTGCAAGTTTCGTAGCTTAAATTGATATCTTCTTCAAAAAATGGCCATCGGCCATCATCGAAAAACATGATGGCCGTCCAGTTTCTGTTCGGCTGCTGCTATCAGCGTGCACGAGCTGTTTTGTTGAATTGCTATTGGCCGGGGCTAACAATATGCTAGCAGTTTAATCGATAGTTGCAGTGCTTATAGTAGCGGAAGCCCTCTGGAGTCTACCCGATAACTTTTTGCTCCCAAGCAAATTCCTGGAGTCTTTGAATATCTCAGCAACTAGGGTGAATCTGGAGAAATGATGTAATGGTTCAATTCAGAAAATTGTGTTCTATAGACCAGTGCCAATAACCCCAACTAAGCGATGTGAGTAGGCACACTCCCTTTAAGCTGAAATTTGGTGAGTGGTTTGAGACCATCAAATTGCTTAAAAACGGTTAAGTTTTGTGAAAAATTACCTTAATAATTTAGACATTTCAATATCGGTCCAAGATAATGGCTATCTCAGTTTAAAACTAATACAAAGGTGAAACATTCCCTTTAAGCTGAAATTTGGTGTGTGGTTTAAGACTACACTATTTTGAGACCACACTACACAATATCGTTTAAGTCAAACTCTGGGTCACACTGCTCGTGCGCACGTGCACACCCCTGTTCCGTAACTCAGAAACTATCGGGTTTCTACGGGCTCGCTCGTCCTTCGCCGATTAAGGCGTCTTACTGGTAATGTATGGCTATACCTCACCTACGCGCTGTTGAAGTACAGACATATATTAGAAGTAGTTACAACGTACTAGTATATATATATATTCACGATTCTTCTACCTCAGTCTTCCAATTGAATCCTACCATTACCAATCATTTCCTCCTCGCTGCTACCACGCCCCGGTCAGTATCGACATTCACTGACACCCACATTCACTGACACCCACTCATCCACTCAGTGTATGTGTCGGTGCCGATAGTTACGACGGCTCGCACTCCAATTATCGCCTTTGCCGGGCCGTTACCACCGCATGGCGGGCACTGAAGGAGCGGTCAGACAGCGCCACGTCGCATGCCAGCCCGGTATCTAACAGCCGGCCTCGCGGCGGTCATCGATCCGCCGCGGGGTGTGCACAGGTCGAGCAGCGTGCAGCCCGACATCAAGAAGTCGTGCATGAGAAATGGCGCGGTTTAGGGGAGAGACAAAGTAGGTGGAAATTGCGCCGCGTCGGTCGAAGTATCGGTAGTAAGTCGGAAGAGGAGCAGGATAGGCAAATACGAAACTGATACGGCGATAAGGGTATGTATTGTTCTTTGGATGTTGTTGTTGTTATTGTTGTTATTTTGCTTTGTATTGTTCTTTTGACTCACCAAATATTCGGCGCGCAATGTCATTGTAACTATGTATAATGTATATTTTTTGATAGAGTTTATCTTCCCTTTCGTTTAACAAAATCCGTGTGTTCTCGTTAGTTTTCGGGAAGTGCATCGTTGCACCAAAACTTCCACACTCTTTCCACACTTTGACACGTGTAGTTCCAGGTAGTAGGTACCGGCGACTCAAGAAATGGGAACATGCAGTCTAGAAATTTCACTTTGAAAGTTCGAATGGCGTAAAAATGTAAGATGAGTAACGGAAGAACTATGCATATCACAAGACAAATAAAGTATGTTAAATGCCCCTTCAGTGCCTCATCTAGAACACTCTGAAATGAGGTAGGCACAAAATTGGACCCAATAGCCAAAGCTCGGCGGGTGAAATAATGTAATGGAACACCATAGCTTCAACTGGTTTGCAAACATGGCCATTATACTCGTATGTTGTGTTGCATCCATTGGATCACAATTCAATGGACTGTCTTTAAAAATTGATGCATTTTACGTCAGTAGCGTTCCATAAATAAATACATTCCTCGCACGTCAGATACATAGCCAAACTTATGACACCCGAGATGACTGGAACTCTGACGCTCAACTTTGTCGGGATTGCATCCATGTTACCCATGCGAGAAGACTATATATAGAGCTGTGCCCAACGTCTAGATAACGCCGAACAATGAACGTTGTAGATGAATATGACGCATTGAACTATAGTCATTTATATTTAGCAGTGACCATGAGAGTCATTTGCATGAAAATTGAATTCGGAAATATGAATAGAGCAAGCAAAGATGAAAATAGTGATCGCTGCGGCAATAATGGGACGGAATGCTTAAAGGGAATGTTTCACATTTGTATTGGTTTTAAACTGAGATAGCCATTATCTTAAGCCGTTTTTGAAAAGTATAAATTACTCAAACCATTTTCCCAAAAACTCATTCGTTTTTAAGCAATTTGATTTCGAATTTGCAAAAGGGGTCTATGCAAGTGCCGCCGCTGATTGGCTGACAGCCACTTCAAGATTGTTGGTCCTGAGAGAAAACTACTTGTATGTCTCGGACCTTGGCTGGATTATCCGCTGCGAGTACGATGTAAACAATGCTATATATAGGTTGTGGTCCAAGTCGAAGTTTGTCGCGTTGTATAAAGCCTAATTTATGGATTTATTGTGTTTTTTTAAAATAAATAAATATTGAGCTGTCGCAATGCCTCGCGCTCGTCATTGTGTTCTGTGCGGGAGAAGACACAGTTCCACAATTTGCGTATTCAAGTCGCCAGAATTGTCTGAAACTATTGTGCCATAAATTTGGCAGCGCAAAGGTTTTCTCTAAAGCTCCCTATAGCACAATAATGCCATCCCAAGTTAAAAAAATAAAAAAATAAATTTAAGTGACTTTTCGAAAGATAAAAAATATCACCATCGTTTTCAGCAGCACTTACTCCATATTGTTTACTACAACCAGCGTATATTTGACAACTTCCAGAAAGGTGAAACATTCCCTTTAACACTGTTGTGTCTGCTGCTGCTGCCAGCACCTCTGCCACGCTGGACGATCGGTGGTGGCTGTATTGCTCCTCTCTCGGCGAGCACGCAGTCGCCTCGGTGGCCGCGGTCACGGCCCGCGGCGGTGATAGGTCACCGCCGGGGTCAGAGGGGTGTACGGCGGGCCTGCATGCCGGCCAGGACTTCCTCGGCCCACCAGGCGCACGGCATAACATAACAAACACGCGCACGGCCAACCACGAACGGCTGGGGGGGGGATTTTAGCCCCCTCCTAAGATCTCAAAAACCACGCAACGTAGCGACAAGCAGAAAACGGCGTTAGATAGCTCGTGACTAGCTCTATCGAAAGTATATCGTATTTTTATGTCAGCTCAATATTGAGGTCACCAGAGGTCATCGAATGTCAGATTTTCCAGTTTTAGTACTTCGCTCCAGAAACCCTAGATATCTCAGGAACTATGATAGCTAGGAACAGACAGAAAAAGCAATGGAAAGCTCTTAAAAAAATTGAATTAACAAGGTGTCCTCAAATTGTATATCAGATAAAAAGTTGAGGTTCCAGAGGTCATCAAAGGTCAAACAACTATTCAAATAACTGTCAAATAACTGTTTTAACCCGCGAGTTAATGGGGTATATTTCATAACGCGACTTACTTGGGGGGGCTATTTTTTGACCCCCTTGGATCTCCGGAACTACTTAACCGATGGTAAAAATTCAAACGGCATTCGATATCCCGGTAAAATTTGTCGAGGGAGACATAATATTGTTGACCTCGGGGTCACCGATGACGTCACAGGTCAGGTCAAGTACAAAATGTTTGACCGTGTCAAAAGGTCTCGATGGATGGAATTGTCGCGCTAAATTGCGATATTATACGCATAAGCAGTCGATAAATCGTTATGATTCGTGTGTCTGACACTTCTAAGTACCATTTAGGCTGTTTATGACCTTGGTGAGGTCAATGTCATCCGAGGTCACGAGGTCAGACTGCAGATTACGGTCATTAGGCGTTGTAACACATGTTTATGGGCTTGTCCTTCGTCTAGAACACGAAAAAGGACCTTAGAACATTGTTTGTTCCATATAAATAGAAGAAAACAGCAAAAACGGAAATGAATTTTGTATGCATGATAATGCTGTGAGAGGTGGTCGATTTTGGACATTTAAAGGTCATAAGTCAGTCATTTTTGAAGATATAAACTTCAAATTTCGTACACATATTCACCGAACAGGTCTCGATCACATATAATCCGGTTTTTGGATAATTCTTCTTTTTTTGAAAATTTTGTTTTAAAAAAAAAATATTTGGATTTCTCAAAAAATTTAATTTAGAAAAATAATAAAAATCCGAGGAATCAGTTTGATAGCCCGGTCTATTGTCAATCATTTGATTTAAGACAGTTGAATTTATCTCTAACATTGTACCTTTGGCAGCGTTTTCCGCAAACCACTATTTTGCAACAAAAAACGAAGAACATGACGTCACTCTGACGTCATTCCCGGTTGACCTATCCTAACCTCATCTTTTTCCTTTGGTCAAAATGTGTAGAATTGATGTGGGAGAAGGTACTGCAAGATTGGGGACGATACTCATGTTGATTTAGGAGTTATTGCAAAATAACGGGAGGTGGGGGGCAAAAAATAGCCCCCCCAGTAAGTCGCGGGTTAACACGCGCCCTGGAGGGGGGCGAAATCCGCCCACCCCTCCGGTTTTTCGAGGATAGCGCAAAAACGGCGGCGCGCAGCGCCGCCGTTTTTTCTATACCTGTTTATAAATGAACTTCCCGCATTATGTAAAATTCTTGGCCTCAGGTCATCTCAGGTGGTCAGGTCACCAGACCAGGTCACGTGATGACCTCAACTCCAAAACGTTTGCAGTAGTACCACAGCCACAGTTTTACGCCGATCGGTTTCAATCTTGCAGGACTTCATAAAGTCATAGATACCAACAATTTGTTTATCTCGGATTTCTAATATCGGTGACCTAAGGTCAGGTCAATTTTGTGACCGCCAACACGGTTTTATCAATAACTATCGACATAATGAAGATAGAGAAGAGAAAACGGTACCAATATGTTTGTCTCGTCGAGACACGTCTCCCAATATGCAACATGACTAACTTGGGTCACCACTTGACCTTGACCTGAGGTCAAATTTCTCAGTTGACCTAGCCCGGTCACCATGAATATTATTCGAAGCGCCTTGACAAGACACACGCGATGGCGTAAACATTATTGATTTATCTTTATTAGGTAAAAGGTTATTTGGGGAAAACAGTTTTGAAAACAAAATCACCTTTTTGACATTCGATGACCTCTGGAGCCTAAACTATTGACCTGAGGTCAAATCTAAGGACACCTATGTCGATTGTATTTTTCAATGACTTTCGATTGCTTTTTTCCGTTTGCTGCTAACTATCATAGTTCCCAAGATATTTGGGGGTCTTCGAACCGAAGTCTTGAAAACTTGAAAATCTGACCCTTGATGACCTCTGGTGACCTCAATATTGACCTAAAAAAAAAATAACGAAATACTTTCGAAAGAGCTTGTCTCGAGCTATCTAACGTCATTTCCCGCTTGTCGCTACGTTGCGTGGTTTTCGAGATCATAGGGGGGGGGGGGGGGCGAAATCCGCCCCCTCCAGGGCGTGTAATTATCAGAGGCCCTCCAGGGCGCGTGTTAAGGGGGAGTGAAAATCACTTTTTTTTGGAAAGTGCAATGTAAAAAAGCTGTAAAAGTGGCCTTATACATTTGGAAGACCGCATGCAAAATATCATTCCGATCTTTGACCGCTTTAGATAAGCGCATCGAGCTTGAGTGAACCCATGTCGGCTGCTCACGGCGTTGCAGTCTCTACGGCGCCGCGCCTTATGTAAGACTGTGGCGGCAGGCCGCTAACACCACGCGGGTCGCTGCGTCAGCGGCTGGACGGCCGGGCGCGCAGCGCGCAAGCTATGACGATTATTCTAGGTGGTTCCATGGCAATGGTGATCGTGACTGGACCCACAGATCCGGACCCGTTAAAACATAGACCAAGTATACCAAGGGGGAGCATTTGCCCCTGATGCCCCCCCCCCTGCATCCGCCAGTGCCAGCAATTACCGCCAAGGACACTTAACGGCTCTGCCACACTTATTGGGACTCTGCCAGACACATAATGGGACTCTGCCAGACACATAATGGGACTCTGACAGACACATAATGGGACTCTGTCAGACACTTAATGGGACTCTGCCAGACACTTATTGGGACTCTGCCAGACACATAATGGGACTCTGCCAGACACATAATGGGACTCTGCCAGACACTTAATGGAATTCATTTTACCATTTTTCAAATTTGTATATGCAATTGCGAAACTTGTGTCATGCCGCGAAGAGGCGCGAAATTGTCCGGTTTTTGACTGTGGATAGTTGGATTTTCACTGCTGCAAAGACAATTTTTACGATTTTACAATAAATTGGGAACCCGCGGGGGGGGGCGTACTTGTATTGAATGACCCCCCCCCCCCCATTCATGTGGGGGGGGGGGGCATTTTCCCCTGATGCTCCCTCCCCTGGATCCGCCAGCGGCCGAACGAACACATTTTTAAGACATTCTAGGCAACTTGTACAAAGGACAGTATTTGTAATCAATTCATAATGCAAAAACAGACGAAATCTCATGAGTCTTGGAATTCTGTCGGACGGCCCCTCAAACCAACGTTTTGGGCCGGTCTGCATCGGCCAGAAGGCCCGAGTCCTTCGTTGGAACCTTTACTTAGTAAAACGGCAATGTTAACCTGCCATTGACGGCGGGGGGGGGGGTAAATATCTCCCCCTGACGAATTTTCGCAATAGCTCAAAAACCGTTAGCGATATCAACGTGAAGCTTTGGGTACCTTCTCCTACACCAATGTTACGTCTTCTGTGCATAAATGAAGCAATTTTGTCGGAAAAAAATTAGATAAAGAATTTAGTGATGTCACTACACACGAGTTCGGCGAAGAAAAAATCAGTTAAACTTTAAGAGATCATACACATACAAAGTCTATATTTTGGGCAAAATGCAATACAAAAACGTCAGAAAAAAGCAATTGGCAAGGGCTAAAAAATAGATTTTCGGATTTGTGAAAACTTTGGTTTTTGACCCCTAAACACATTTAAATAAATCAATTAAAAACAACTATTTCTTCGGAAAAATGCCCTAACAATCAAACATTGTAAATATGTTAAAGATTCACCGGATTTCGCATCTTTATGCATAAAGAGGTGATTTAAAAAAAAAAAACTTTTCTTAGTAAAAGCTGCGTAGAATTTCTTTTGAAATAGGAAACGTGTCAATTTGTTGCCCATTGCAGGCGGTTTGGGAGGCTTGGTCGCTTTGCCCCCTCTTGGATCCGCCATCGGCCAACAACATTGGGGGGCGAGCGGGTACCATTGGGAGGGGGGCGAGGATACCATTGGGGGGGGCGAACTCAACATGGGTTGGCCGAGGGCCACCCCAAAAGTATATAAATCGACACCTATGGGCTAGGGTGCTCGCCCCTCTGGACGCCCCATTGTCCAGCAGCATCGTCCCAGTGTTCAGCTCTGCCCCGGCGACATCATCTGCCTGGAGGTCAACCTCATCAGCTGCACTGGACTGCAACGGAGCCTGTCGACATCGCACGGCCGACCAGCCTGTGCCGTGCGACAATCACTCCAATCCATCGAGTGATAAAGTGTCATCAGCGTCAGCAAAATTGCTGTGCATTTCATAGACTCTTGGTTCTTAAAAAAAGAACAAAATCAAGCAAAAAGTGTCCTCTTCATAAACCTTGTTATTTGTAGACCTCTGCCCTGCAAGACAGATGACAGAAAAAAACGAAAAGTGCAGAATTTACATGAACTTTTGTATTTTAGATTCTGACCAGAAAGAAGAAAACATCGAAATTTCGAGTCCAAACATTGCAAGTTCAGCAAAAAAAACAATATGAAACAATGTACTTTTGTTATTTTTCGTCGGAAAAATAGTGAAGTGCTGTGAAACTTCGTACAGTGCTTTGCTGTTAACTTGTGTCCTCGCCAGACCTCGTGCAGTGTTTCGTGTGTTGTGTGTAGTGCAATGGTTATGTGTTGGTTGCTCCCTCTAAATTTGCGGGTTATTCTGCAAGTGCATTATTTTGATCACTATTGATATTTTGCACTTCGCAAATCCCAATGTAATATTAACATTTTAAATAACGGCATTCGCCTCAGGTATGAACATTCAATTACGTGTTATATCATGGTCAATTCACTGAAATTATAGTTATATTACGGCCAGAGTAGCCGAAGCGGGCAAAGTTCCCGAGGATGGTCTTGCCAAAGAGCAGTGGAATCGTCCAGCCGTAAGCCCCACGGCCTTGACGGACACGCGAGGCGTGCGTGGTAATGGTCTTTTTTTTCTATAACGTTAAAAGTCATTCAAGCCACCGTGGCAGGTAGCAGGTGTAATTGCCACGAATTCACTTACTTATCTGTTCATACCACGTTCGCAATGCCCACATGTCTAAATTTACACTCCGCGCATGTCCAGGAGTTTGCGCTTTTTATTGTGATCGCTTCGGTTCCCTATGCTTCCATGGGGAGGGAAGTTATGTGGGACAGAAGCCCTTCTCGTCATATCACATTGAAGAGAGCACACGCTAAGGATATTTGGACGCGCCGCGGTACCCCGCTGGCAGCGCTAACCGGCCAGAAGCCTCACCAGCTGACGGCTTGGTATTTCGGGAGTAACCGCACCAACGGTACCATGCCACACCCAAGTATTGTGTCGCCTCCTACCGTCGGCTCACGGGGGAAGGTGAGGTAATGTGGCGTGGTTATAGACGCGGTACCGTTACTCCCAGCCGGGCACACCACGTACCGCCGCCAGGCGCCTCGCGTGCCCCACATTGCACAATCCCGCATACGCGTGCAATGTAGGCGGCGCCGTCACGAGACCGGTTGGGGTGACCGGGTCCGCGTCCTCATTTCCAAGTATATATACGCTCGCATCGTTAAGTAGTAATGCACACTCTTTTCCCTGCAACGCTACCGTGTGTCTCGAGGCGCCACGTCCGTTGAGCACCGAAAATGCTCTTCGACAGTATGTCATAAGGCCACGGTCATGAATCTAATTTTAAAGCGTTCCTCAGGATGCCATAAGGCCACGGCAATTAATATAATTTTAGAGCATTCCTCTCAGTATGCCATAAGCTCACGGCGATGGATCTAATTTTAGAGTGTTCCTCTCAGTATGCCATAAGGCCGCGATGAATATAATTTTAGAGCACTCCTCCCAGTATGCCATAAGGACATAGTCATTAATAATTTTAGAGCGTTCCTCTCAGTATGCTATAAGGCAACAGTAATTAATCTAATTTTAGAGCATTCCTCTCAGTATGCCATAAGGCCACGGCAATGAATCTAATTTTAGAGCGCTCCTCCCAGTATGCCATAAGGCCACGGTCATGAATATAATTTTAATTTGCTCTATTAGTGCTCTAAATTTATATTTAGTCCCAAGATTGGACTTTTCGCACAACTAAATAATTCTGACACACTGAAGTACCACTTGAAAAATGCATGCTACCAGCCACACTAATAGTCCGCCCCTGTAGCTCAGTGGGAGAGCGCTGGACCCCTGACCTATCCCGGTGTGGCAGCCCGGGTTCGAGTCGCTTCGGCGCTAGCTGTAGTCCTGTGGCCGGTGGCAGCGGTCGCACTCAAGGTCAGGTGACGTCAGTGAGCGGGGCGGACCGTGTCCAGGTATGTCGGGCACGTACAACTTTCGTCTCTAAATTATGCCGGCCAACAGGAATTGCGCGATCGGGTGGTGAGGTCAGGACCTGCGCAACAAGCTCTGCTTAGCGCGGGTCCTGACCTCGGAAATCCATCCATACAAGACATTCGGACCAATTTAAAAAATAAATAAAAAATATATATATATATATAAATTTGGGCTAGTAAGGATCATCGTTTTGGGTCCACCGCCCACCACCATGGGTTTTCAAGTTTAACAACCAAATATTACTGACACACTAAAGCATCACGTTAAAAAATACATGCTACCAGCCACACTAATATAAATTTGGGCTAGGATCGCCAGGAATAATCTTATTCAACCAATGTAGGTACCTACCTAATTAAAAGGACACTGATGCAACGGTTATAGGGCCCTAGCAAGGCCGCACGGTAGCACGGTAGATACAATACTGCAAGGCCGTATAAGAGAGGTAGTCATCCGGAGATTTTAGCGCCCCAATCGCACAACACTAGCGTGACGTCACTAGTGCTCTGGTCCGACTCGGCTGTCCCCGCACGCGGCTCGGTGCGGTGCGAATATTTCGAGCGGGATACGGATATTGCGCCTAAAGTGCGATCCTATTTAAGATACGTTTACCGCGGACAATTATCCCTCCCTTAATTCCTGCTGAGGGGGAGACGGCCAAGCGCTGCCCGGTCTGTGCGAGGGGCGACTGGCGAGATGGCCAAGCGCTGCCCGGTCTGTGCGAGGGGCGACTGGCGAGATGGCCAAACGCTGCACCGGTCTGACCGAGGGGTGAGACGGCTATACGCTGCCCCGGTCCGGCTGAGGGGGGAGGGGGATACGGCCATACGCTGCCCCGGTCTGACCGAGGGGTGAGACGGCTATACGCTGCCTCGGTTCGGCTGAGGGGGGGAGACGGCCAAACGCTGCACCGGTCTGACCGAGGGGTGAGACGGCTATACGCTGCCTCGGTCCGGCTGAGGGGGGGGAGACGGCCATACGCTGCCCCGGTCTGACCGAGGGGTGAGACGGCTATACGCTGCCTCGGTCCGGCTGAGGGGGGGGAGACGGCCATACGCTTCTCCGGTCTGGCTGAGGAGTGAGACGGCTATACGCTGCCTCGGTCCGGCTGAGGGGGGGGGGGGGGAGACGGCCATACGCTTCTCCGGTCTGACCGAGGGGTGAGACGGCTATACGCTGCCTCGGTCCGGCTGAGGGGGGAGACGGCCAAACGCTGCACCGGTCTGACCGAGGGGTGAGACGGCTATACGCTGCCTCGGTCCGGCTGAGGGGGGGGGGAGACGGCCATACGCTGCCCCGGTCTGACCGAGGGGTGAGACGGCTATACGCTGCCCCGGTCCGGCTGAGGGGAGGGGGGAGACGGCCATACGCTGCACCGGTCTGACCGAGGGGTGAGACGGCTATACGCTGCCCCGGTCCGGCTGAGGGGGGGGGGGGGGGGAGACGGCCATACGCTGCCCCGGTCTGACCGAGGGGTGAGACGGCTATACGCTGCCCCGGTCCGGCTGAGGGGGGAGGGGGATACGGCCATACACTGCCCCGGTCTGACCGAGGGGTGAGACGGCTATACGCTGCCTCGGTCCGGCTGAGAGGGGGGGGGGGGGAGACGGCCATACGCTTCTCCGGTCTGGCTGAGGGGCGAGACATGACATTGTTTTGGCTTAATGTTCAAGATATGCTTTAAAAAAAGCATAGACTTGCAACCTAACTACCTAACTTACTTATCTAACGGCGACGACTTCAAATTGCCCCTCGTCAACACCCGCCAAAAGACCGCAAAACGCTCGAAAGCGCAGCTGCGGCGATGGGGCTGGCCACGACTGGACCAGAATACCAGTGACGTCATCGCTAATACTCGTCGCTCCGCAGCCGATACATGGGGAATCCCGGGATGACACCCCCTGGACACTTCAACATTGAACACACGACCCTGGCATGTTGTTTTTGTATGGCCGCAGATGAATGTTACAAAAGCGCAACATATGCAGAAATTCGGGCCACTAAATACGATTATCATTGTAATCAATATCCATTCCACGCTTTCACAATTTACTGGAAAACTATAGAGGTCCGATCTGGGTAGTAGGTGGTACACAACCTGCCTGTCATCATGCTGATTCAGAGAATGTATGGGTCCATCTCCAAGGGTTTTCGAGTCCATATCTGTCAAACGGATTGAATTTGCCCTTTATATAGGAGATGTTGGTGTCCATGAGTGCATTCGTAACCCGAAAGCATGTCTCGCGGATGTCAATCGTTTGACCTCGGGAGGTCAAAGAGTGCCCGCGAGGTCAAATATCGGGCATCGCATAACTTTTATCCTAAAGTACTTATCGAAGTAGTTTGAACGGCTAAATATTCCCACCAGCTTATAGACGGTGCACAAAGAGTGATCTGACCACCCCTGGTCACCGGTTGACATCAGGGCACAACATAAGTTACCATTATGGCCTATGGGAGAATGACGAGGTACCGCATAATTTTTATCTCCCAAAATCACTTAAAGAACCCATTCTACTACCATCGCCTTCCCTTTATACCACCGAAGGTGCGCAACGCAAGACTTGACCTATCCAGGTCACCGTTTGACCTCAGGTCACCTGGAAAGTCGCTAATATCCATTTAACGAGCCGTCCAAATACTTATTCGTTGTTTACCGGCCGATTGTGTTCAAAGTTGTACAAAATGTTGGTGTCTATGAGTGTATTCGAACCCTGAAAGCATGTATCGCTGAGGTCAATCGATTGACTTCAGGAGGTCAAAGAGTGCCTGCGATGTCAAATCTTGGGTACCGCATAACTTTTCCCTTAAAGTACTGACCGAAGTCATTTCAACGACTAAATATTACCCCCAGCATATAGACGGTACACAACGCAAGACTTGACCCCTCCAGGTCACCGTTTGACCTCAGGTCACCTGGAAAGGCACTAATATCGATTTAACGAGCCGTCCAAATACGTATTCGCTGTTCACCTACCGGTTGTGTTCACACTTACCTTCGGTGGGTTAAAGGGACTGTCCCACCTTTTTGAAAGTTGTCAAATCACACTTAAATGTATGTCTACATGTCAGGCGAGATCAGCTGAACATGTTCGTGAACTTTTTTCCGAGAAAAAAAAATATGTTGGAAGATATTCAACTTTTGGTTTTAAGCGGAAAGTTGGGTTGGTGACGTCATATTGTATTTGTTTTAATAACAGGGAAATCCTTTGTGCTGCCAAATGTATGGCACAATTTCTTGTCGACTCTATTGCGCAGAAAAAGCGAACCACCCGGTGTCTAGATTGGCTAAGATTGCGAACCACCCGGGGATCGAGAAATGAAAGACGAAAATATTCCAAGGCTGACCTTAAAACAAGTCGACTATCATTACCAGTTGGGTAAAGAGAGACGACGCTGTCGGTTTAGAGGCCCTATTCAAATACACATTGGCCTTATTTTTTACAGATGTCAAAATCAAGCTCTAATATCTTTTTGATTAGATCATTGTAGTTGTTTTAACTGCTACCATACTTAATTTCAACGCCAAGCGATCAAAATGGCCATCTCAACTCAAATATAATGTTAAGGTGGGATAGTCCCTTTAAAGGGAAGGCGATGGTGGTAGAATGGTTTCTCTAAGTGATTTTTGGAGAAGAAGAAAAAAGCATTATGCGGTACACCGTCATTCTCCCGTTGGCCATAATGGTAACTTATGTTGTGAGCTGAGGTCAACCGGTGATCAGGGGCGGACAGATCGCTCGTTGTGCACCGTCTATAGGCTGGTGGGAATATTTGGCCGTTGAAGCGACTTCGATAAATACTTTTGGGAAAAAGTTATGCGGTACCCGAGATTTTACCTCGCGGACACCCTTTGACCTTCAGAGGTCAAACGATTTACCTCAGCGAGAAATGATTTCAGGGTTCCAATACACTCATAGACACCAGTATTTCGTATAAGTTTGAACACAATCAGCCGGTAAACAACGATATTGGACGGCTCGTTAACCCGCGCCGTGCCGGGGGTGTTCAGACACTCATCCCCCTCAGGTTTTTTGAGGATAGCGAAAAAACGGCGGTGTGCAGCGCCGCCGTTTTTGGCACAGCTGTTCGGGAATCAATTTCGCACATTATGTAAACAAAAAACACCTCGGGTCATATCAGGTCAGGTCACCAGACCAGGTCGCGTGACCCCACCTCCCAAAAACACTTGTGGTCGTACCACAGTCACAGTTTTTGGATGATCGGTTTTGCACTTACAGGATTTCATAAGGTCATATATATCTACAATTCGTATATCTTTGATTTTTATATCAGCGACCTAAGGTCGGGTCAATTTCGTGACCTCCCCATTATAAGTCAATGGGGAAATATTCAAATGCTTCCTATTCCAAGGATATGCAAGATATCAGTCTAATTCCTTCTGGATCATGTTATTATAGGCCATTCTTGATGACCTAGGTGCATTTTGTTCAGTGACCTCTACAGGGTCAGCCGAGGTCATCCGAGGTCACCAACAGTTGTATGTCAATAAATCTCGACATAATGACGATAGAGAAGTGAAACCGACACCAATGTGTTTGTCTCGTCGGGGTACGTCTTCCCATATGCAACATGACCTACTTGGGTCACCTCTTGGTTAGGTTACAAGTAATATGTTACGATGCACCTGGATGAGATAAACACGATAGTGGCAACAGTATTGCTCTATCTTTATTCAGTAAAAGAAAATGCGAAAATATGATTTGCCAAAACCAGACTTTTGGACCTTTCATGACCTCTGGAGCCTTAAATATTGACCTGAGATCAAATTTGAAGACACGCTACAGATTTAAAATTGCAATGTATTGCTATTTCTTTTACTGTTTGCTCCTAGCTATCATACTTTTCGAGATATTGGGGAATGTTTGAAGCTGATTTAAAAAAACTGGAAAATTTGACCTTTGATGACCTCTGGTGACTTCAATGTTCACCTGAGGAAAAAATCAACTAAAGTAACTTCGAATGTCCATGTCGAGAGCTTTCGAACGCTCTTTTCCGTGTATTTCTAGTACCTTTAATTTTCGAGTTAATGGGGGGGTCATTTTGACCCCCCCCCCCCCCCCCCCCCACTACCACCATGGCGAAGTTGTCTCAGAGGCCCACCAGGGCGCGAGTTAAGGCACGTTTCTGGGCAGCAGCAAGCCTTTGTTGGATCCGTCCCACTGCGCTAACCCGATTCAAACTAAAGCAGACGGTGACAAACCGAAGTCCCGACCGCAAATGTAATATCAGGTATACTTGCGAACGGTTTCAGAGCTGTATGCAACAAATCTGATCAAATCTTGTTAGCAGAGAGTTTTTCCTGTGCCCATTTTCATCAGACCAGACTCAGTCACACATTCACGGTCCGCAGGGCAGCTCTCCCCCCCCCCCCCCCCCTACCGTCACTAAGTCCGTCACCAAGCCACTGTAGCCGCGGCACCGCAGCGGTTCCGCTCGATCGATCCCGCCCGGTACCCGGTGCAGGGTGTGAGGTGCAGGGTGCAGGGTGTGAGGTGCAGGGTGCACGGTGCACGGTGCAGGGAGCGGCATGCACGGCCCTGCCGTCCATCGTCACCAAACCTCGGCCGCACACTTGCACTGAGTATGTAAAACTAGATGTGAACACCGCTTAGCGCAAGCACACTGAAGTGTAATGTCCAGGCCGCGTTCTTGAGTTAAAGGGATATTGCCACCTCGCGGGCCAATATTGAGTTTTTGGTATGTATCGGTAGATTAAGCGTGATTTCACCTGCAAAATTTGGTTCCCGAAACTCCCCTCATTAGATCAAAAAATGCATTCGTACCGCTCATGATTGGCATACATTCGTAAAGTTGGAGTCGCCTCATCACTATTTAGAATCACTTCTTTGCGAACTATGATTTTCTTTTGAATATTGCAAATTCAACATCACCATTCCGTCAGTGCACTTTAAAATTAAAAAGCGTATGTAGTTAATTATATTTTCAACAACCTTAGCCTCTTTCATAATAAAACTTCAAGAATGGCTATGGCTCGACTTTGGGGCCGTAGGAGATTCGTGACCAATATCTTATAACACGGACAGACTTTTCAAGATCAAGTCGCGGCGAATTCGTAGGCTTTGGCTTTAGGCGGGTTGCTATTTGTGGCGGGCAAACTGGATGAGAGCGGCAATCATGAATCTAGTGCTGAGCAAAGCTGGGACCAACGTTTTAGAGTCAGAAATAAATACAAATTGCTTTAGGTGCTACAGAAGGTTTGAGCTTGAGCATACATGATTGTTGATCCCCACCATTCATTTAAGTTGCTTTTTAGAAATCCTCCGGATGTGGCAATATCCCTTTAAGTGGTGCAGCGGAACATTAGAGGGCGATCAAAGTGAGGTCGGTGGTTTGTGTTGAGAAGGTCCGGCTGAAACTTCATTGAATGCTAGCAGACAAACAGAGACGCATATAAATACATAAAGGCACTTCATGATTTACATGTGGATTGTGGATCTATTTGGATACATTATCTGCACATTGTCTGTGCCTCGTCTAAGCACGTTATTTCCCATTTTATCTTTATTTGGCTGGAGTCTATTTGTGCTGAATGCTGCTGATATCTGCAGTGGCAACAGAATCCAATCTATATCTGAGAGGTACCGTACCATACGGCTGCAAAATGCAGAAACATGTCTCCGTGTAACATATGAGAACATGAATCGCTTTTGCTTATAATGCAGTTCAATTCAGTTTTATGTTTGTTTTTCTCGACCTTGCAAAAGTATCGTCATTTATCGTCATGCGAAAGTTGCTAACAGCTAGTGGTTACATTCGGAAGTTAATCATGGGTTTGATGTATTAAAGAACTAGTGCATTTAAAGGAAATAGTTCACCTTGGAAAAAATTTGCCCAACGCGATTTGATTATATTTTGTAATACAATTTCTTTTTATATTGTCAAAAATGGCCTTATATCGCGCCGATTCAGGACAGAAGGCTGTACATTTGTATTGTTTATCAAAACTATATGCATACTCTCTGAGTCAGAGTCCTGACGTCACGCGAATGTAAAAAATGGTTCAGCCAATCAGATTCGAAAGTAGTCGCGTAAAGATAGACTCGCATTGGAGATGTGCCAACCGGCGGTCGGCGATTCGCTTGCTAGCACCAGCTGCAAGCTCATTGGCTGATAGTATAGCCTCTGCCCGGGCTAGAACCAGTACAACATTCTTTCGCCAGCACCGCATTCCTTCGTCAAAAACTCAAATATATTCGGCTGGAGAGTCTTTTCAGTCAAGAAAACTTGCAGATGGGGGTTTCCCAACACGGGCTACAAAACTGCTATCTCAGTTTAAAACTAATGTTGAAGGTGAGCTATTTCCTTTAACGTTTATAAAGCATGATAAAGCTCTCACAGAAATTGTAAGACATCCAATAAATACATGGTATTACCATGTTTGCTGACACCGACATTGAAGGTAAACGAAATTAAATAGAATCAGCCTACCAGAGTTTACCAAACGCAATGCAAAGTGTGTGCATTAATGTCTCACTTCTTGTAGTCGTCGTTTTCATTGTATAAGATTTCCACCAACATCTTTTGTTTGCATGCATTGTATACATTGTTGTGTACCAAACTCAATTTTTACCTCTTACATTTCACCGCTAAACTTCGCTGGAATCGCGGTTTCTTTGCTTTCTTTTCCATGTCTCTTAAACTCGCTCGTTCCCTTTATCAACGAGTACCAGCGCTGCATCAGCAGCATAATATCATGTTGCCACCTCAGATAATATCATTTTGCCAGTTCAGATCCGCAGCACAGTATATGGCCGCAGTAGCCTCTACACCAGGCTTCCTGGAAACACATCATCCCTGCACGCGGTCTCGCTGGTCAGAGCCTCCAGCTGCTCTGTAATGACATCGCCTTGGGCGGTATTTCTAGAAAATATCGCCCCAGGTCCTCACCGCAGCGGTAACTGATGCTGGTTCCCCGCACTCCACCCCCACCCCCGCCTTCCGAGTGCCACCCCGCCCCGCACACCGCCGGAGGGCATGCTCGTTATCGCCGAGAGAGAGTATGAAACGTGAGCTGCTGTCTTGTCATACGGCCGCCCGGGGGAGAGGGCGCGGCAGAGACCGAAGTTCTTTACCAACGAGCTGTCAGTCGATCTGAAGATATTTCCCGAAGCAGCTCCGGTCAGAAAATGGAGCCCGTGAGCAATATTACTCTCGAATAGGAGAGTTACAAAAAGTGGAAATTGTCGTACTCAGTAAAATATATGTACCGAACAGTATAAACGTATGAGCCTAACATAGTGAAAAACATAACCATAGGCTTGGCACCAGCGAAAGCTGTATAATTTATATAAGAACATCACATACCAACCGTACAGTTGGCTACTAAAGAACGAATCACCTTTGAAACATTATCTGCACTACCGTACCGGGGCCTGTCATCTATTTACATTCCACTTGAGGCCACGTCACGCAGTGGTATAATGTCATACGGCCAGTATGACCTGTGCAGTGTCTTCCATATTGTACAGCCCGAGGCTGTGCTGCTGTGTAATATGGTATATATTGCACCTCCCTACTCCAGCCGTATCCATTTTACCTTGATTACCTCGTTAATATTCTCGCCAATGTACGGCCACGGAGACTGGAAGCTGGACACTTAGCTGCCGCGAATGAGTCGTTGACATATGTCAGGCTGAACGCTTCCGTCCAATACACCAGCTACGAAAGCCTTAAATGATCTCCCTCGGGTTAGCGGGGCTCAACCTCTAAGTCCACCTCAGAAATGATGCAACCACACCATCTCAGCTCAGCCAGGGAGAGATTTCTCCACCTCAGCCCAGTCAGCCAGGGCATGGGTGGAGAAACGTTTTCAAAGTTGGTGTGGACTGGCAGCAGACCCAAACACCCTACCCCCCCCCCCCCCCCCCCTAGGGTGCCCCCGGGATGGATGCCCCCGGGGGCATCTTTTGTAGCAAAAAAAACTACCCCCATTGTGTTATCCGCCGATTTAGGTCCGTCACCTTATTTTGGTATCCGAGCTTAATAAATTCACTTTTCAAATTCACAAAAATGTATTAAGTGGATTTTTTTTCTCCAAAAAAAACGTTGTTTGGGGGTCAAAAACCCAACATTTTGAAAATTCGAGATAGCCATTTTAAACAGAATGTAATTTCCTTTCTTTTGACGTTTTTATTTACAATTTGCTTTAAAACGATTTTTGAAACATTTATCGATTTTCCACCAGAAATAACATGAGATGACGTCATTACAACGTCATTATTTCCCAAACAAAATACTACATGAATTGCATTGAAATTCGGTCAGAAGACGTAGAATTGATGCAGCATAAGGTACTGAAAGTTTCACGTTGATAGTTTTATATTTATTATACCATAGTTTTCAAGGTATTGAGAAAATCCGTGAGGGGAAGATTCTGCCCCCCCCCCCCCGCGGGGCGCGGGTTAAGTGTCACCGGAGCTGCTTGAATTGCATCAGGTCCACTGTTTTGTCTATCATTGAAAGAAAGGGATACATAAAAACAAACTTAAAATTCAATCACTCGAGAAACACTTCCGTTTTCATGAAGTTTTCTCCTAAGATCATTGTTTTTCACGTTCAGTGCAGGGGACGCGCGGGGGGCATACTTGTATTGAATGCCCCCTCAGGTCCCCCCCCCCCCCCCCCCCTGGATCCACCAGTGCATGTACAAATTGTCTGTTGACTTTTGGGAATTTGGAAAGCGGAATAAATTAATCCCGTCACCAAAATGACTATTCTGATCACCGAAATAACTGAACATATCACCGAAAATAAATGCAACCAAAAGAAGTAAATCTACACCGAAATTCTGCTATCATCACCGAAACGTTGTTTCATCACCGAAACAGCTGATTTCATCACCGATGTTGCCAAATCAACGTATTCAGTAATAAGGTATAACCAGGATGCCTTTGGTAATATATTATTTGCGCAACCGATTAATTCTACCGTAACCGATATTTGCGTAACCAATTCAATTATGTTATTACAATTTTTCCTGTCACACCAAGCCGCCCGCCAGACTCTGCCACTGCCAGTGTCTGTTGAGGCCACAGCTTAGTAAATACTAGTGCTAACCCGTCCGCTCCGCTGAACGATTACAGGTCAAGTGGTGGTGCAAGCCAGTGATAGGCTAAGGCAATTAGGGATTGATTACCCGTTCTACCCGTGGCACACCCGTCGTACCTATAATACGTGTTTGTACCCATCATACACCCGAGGTATCCGTCAAAAAGCTACGGTGCCCGACATACACTCGTGGTACCCGTTGTACCCTTGTGGAACACGTGATAAACCCGTTATAGCCGGTACTCACCCATTGTACCTGTGTACACCCACGGCACCTGTTAGAAACCCATTAAACCCGTGAAAACTCCACCCCGGCTTAGCATATATATTTTTTTTAATCTCTGGAACGGCAGATCCTTATAAAATGAAAGGATCACAGTTGGCACGAACGTGACAGTCACCCACTCATACACCCTTCTACTCGTCATCCATGACATTTAACTAATTACCTGGTATCTCCTGGATGGTGGTAGTAGTAGTAGTATTTTATTGAGGTCTCCAGTGTTTGGCTTTTCAGCCTTCGCGTCAATGACATTTCATAAAATCTAACCATGTAAAATCGATCTAATCACATACCGCATACACACTAAAGTAAAAACACTACACGCTGATACTACACATAAAAAACACCACATAAAATACAATCGCTAAATAACATTTTAAAACATGATGAGCCAATGAGTATTAAAAGAAAACCTAGATAGACATTAAGACGAGCATGTTACTGTTGACTAGCAATTTGTATGCGCTCATTCCACGCCATCACGGCCCTATATAGGGAAAACTGCGCCTTGCTGCTTCGGTCCTGATTCTAGGCAGCTCCAGCATCCCTGCCTCAGTTCCTCGCGTCTGTCTACTCGAAACAATGGCACGGCGAGTCAGGCAGTCAGCTAGAGCAGGTGGGCCTGTGTCGGAGAGCAGCCGCTTCACCATGGCCAGGTCTCGAGCCTTGATCATCTCCTCGAACCTCGGTCAGCCCAGGGCCTGCAGGGTGGGACTAATGTGATCTCGTCGGTGTTGGCCTGACACTATGCGGGCTCCAAAGTTGATGATTTGTATAATTAGTTTTGTTGTAGTCACGTTACACCCTCCCCATGCTGTTAGGCAGTACTGAATGTGAGGGAAAACTAAGGCCTGTACTAGAAGCTTTTTTGTTTCACGCGGAATTGTGTGCCTTAATTTTGATAACCCGACGAGAACGCAATAGCACCGGCGAGTGACCTGCGAAATTTGCTTCTCCCAGGATAGGGCTGAATCCACCATAACGCCGAGGATTTTAGCATGTGGCGAGGGACTGACTTCTGTACAACCGAACCGGATGCTTAAAGGAGTAATTAAGTTCTGTTTAACCGGTTTTACCACTAATAATTCCGTTTTGGTGGGATTTATTTTCAGTCGATTTTGCGTGAACCAGTTTAAGGCAATGTCCAATGTGCTTTCCACTCGCCGCTTTAGCTTTTCCAGATTTTTAGGTGCATCCGAGTCCAAGAACTGGACATCGTCTGCGAACAAAACTTTTTTCCAGAGGTAAGATGTGACGTCATATCATTATAAAAAAATAAAAAAGTTTTGATCCTAAATTCGATCCTTGAATCACCCCGTGGGTTATTGGGAGGGGCGGAGCATTGCTCCCCTGAATTTGTTGAGTTCGGTCAGTCAGCCAGTCCCTGAACCAAAGGTCGTCTATGCCGTACCAGCCGAGCTTTTCGAGGAGATAGCCGTGCTCTACGGAATCGAACGCTCGAGATGTGTCCGCCGCCAGCATCGTCGTAACTCGACCCGAATCACGATTTGAAATTAGATAGCTGACTGTGTCCAGCATCGCGGTCTCGGTCGAGTGCCCCGATCGGAAGCCATGCTGTGAGTTTGTCAAAATATTATTCCTTTCCAGAAATGACGATAGCTGCCAGTTAATTAATTTTCACAGAGTTTGTCGACTACACTTAATATGGATATGGGTCTGTAGTTGCCCGGTTAACTACGGTCGCCTCTCTTAAAGAGTGGCAGCACAATCGCATTCTTCCATTCTGAGGGCACTCGACCGGCCACTAACGAGCCATTCACAACGTGTAACAAGTGCGGCCCCACCACAGCAAAGGTCATCTTTAGCATCTCGACTGTGATGCCATCGCTACTACATGCACGAGAGTTGTTCATTGCTCGCAGGGCCAGTGAGAGCTCAGGTAACGTGACAGGTCGCACACGGAACGAATCACTTACAACGCGCGGGGGTCGGGGTTTCAGTCGCTCCCCTTCGTCCGCTGCCGTCACTAGCGACATCTGCGCACCCATCGTCACGAAATGCGCATTGAGCCTCTCGGCCCAGGCAGGATCACTATGAGCTGGCGAGTCTAATCTGGGCTCTGGTTTCTTTGATGCCAATAGAAACTTTCTAATGTCTTTCCATGTTGTCGTACGACTGTTTTTGTACGATGTAGCATAATATTCAGAACAGGCTCGAAACTGCACTCTTTTCACAGCGTGTCTGCACTCTTTAAAAACCTGCTCTTTGGCGACATCCTGTCGGTCTTGGTCGCGGGCTTGTGGAGCTTCGTCGCGACTCTTTATCCACTGCTTCAGCTCTTCGTTGCCATGAAGCCACGGGGAGGGAGGATGCCTCAGTTTGACGGTTCGGAGCGGCATGAGTGCATGTGTAATTGTAGGGACTTATCACCTGATGACATCATCATCATCATCAACATGTGCATTATTTTACAACATATTTATATGGTAAACATAAGGTAGAGCTGGCGCAAAAGCTGGGGAGCTTGACTCTAGGCGCCAACTCTAACACATATCATCAGGTACCTAATAACTCAACCGCCGCCGTATCACCGGTCATCGCGCGCAGCAGATCATACACCGCGCGCCCCGCCGGAGGAGCGGACCCACCAGAGCCTGCACAGGACTACGATTTAATCAACACCAGCGAATCTGTGAGAGTTTTGCAAGTAGTTTTGGAAGTGACGGGCTACCGCGCGGCCGCCGCCGCTACTGAGACTCGTGCCGTGCAACAGGATTTGTGATTGGATGGATCTGGACTCCTGCGTGAAGTTGTAGTGTAGACTCTGGGATATGTTGCTAATCAATTCGTTTCTATGACAAGTGTATATCGGGCATGAAAAGATAAAGTGTGTTGTGTTTTATTGTGGGTGCCCGCAGGGACATACCGGGGAGTCTGACTTCTGAATTATGAACATGTGGGCGTTTAGTTGGGACATATCAGTTCTCAATCTGGTGTGGAGAATGTTGCTTGCTTTAGTTCCATGTGAATAATATAAGGGGGGCTTGGGTATACCTAACTGCTGTGTAATATGTTTTTTGAAGTCGGGATAAGGGAGCTGTTTCGTGGCTTCTGGTAATTGGTTCCATTGGTTTCCGGTGAGAGTGAAGAAGGAGCGCTGGTGTGACGTAGTGCGAGTTTGAACTAGGGTGTAATGGTTTGCGTTTCTTAGTGTCCTGTTCGTGTCGTGTTCGTGTGAATGTGGCATGATGGCGGTGATGTAGCTGGGTGTGTTGTGACGTTCGGGTGCAGTTAATTTGTGGTAGAGTGTTAGGCGGTGAATGCGTCGTCTCGTGGTCAGCTTGTCCCATCCCAGCTCGATTCGTAATTTGTCGGATGATGATCTAAAGAGCGTCCCAGTCGTCAGTCTAGCTGCTCTGTTTTGCAGTGTCTCCAGTCTTGTCGCGTCTTGAATTGTGATATGTCCGTCGTAGATGGTGTCACAGTAGTCGAAGTGCGGTCTGATGTATGTTTTATATATTTGATCGAGAACGTGTCGGGGAAGGTGCTGTGCAATAGCGTACAGTGGACTGAGTGTTTTATTGACTTTATTTAATATTTCGTTAACATGTCCATGGAAACGGAGATCCTTCGAAAAAGTCATGCCAAGGTGCTTATGTGTTTCGTGTATGGGTATTGGGACATCTCCAAATGTAAGTGTTGGTGGTTGGTGTTGGCTTTTGTGGGAAAATATTTGTTGGATGGTTTTGGCAGCGTTGAATGTAATGGCCCACTCCTGACCATATTTATGAATTTCGTCCAAGTCGTGCTGTAATGTGTGTTGGGTAGTTAGTGGGTTCGTTGCTGTGTGAGAGGCATATAATGAGGTATCGTCTGCAAAAAATTGTATGTCGTGCGTGCGATTCGAAAGTCCGTCTAGGTAGATTAAAGCCAGCAATGGTCCAAGAACAGATCCTTGCGGACAGCCGGCATTAATTTTACGTGGGACGGAAAATTTATTTCGAATGTGTACTCGTTGTGTTCTGTCGCTCAAGTAGGATTTTCACCAGTTGAGAAGTCTTCCTGAAATCCCGAATTCGTTTTCGCATTTGTGTAATAAGCCCCTGTGCCAAATTTTGTCGAAATATTTTGAAATATCTAAATAGATAGCGGTGAAATCGCGGCCAGAGTCTAAAGATTTGTATAAATTATGGGCTAAATAATGAAGCTGTAGTTCAGTGCTGTGGTGCCTTCGATAGCCTCTTTGTTTCTCTGTCAGAAGGGCGTGGGTAGTAATGTGGCCGTATATGTTTTTGTACACAAGCTTTTCAAATACCTTTGAGAGAGCTGAAAGAATGCTGATTGGTCGGTAAAATGTGGGGTCAGAGGGCGAACCTTTGTTTTTTAATATGGGTTTAACATTAGCTGCCTTGAAATTGCTTGGGTAAATTCCGAGGGAGAGTGATTTGTTGAATAATTGTGACAATGGCTTTGCGATTATGAGTGCCGTGAGTTTGAGTAATTTTACAGGGAGGCCATCTGGTCCAGTTGATTTGTTGGAGTCAAGTGAGTTTAGGATTTGGAGTACTTCGTGTTCGTTGGTTGTGATTTGTTCGAGTGTGGGTACCGGTGGTGTGTTTGCCATGCTAGGTGGTGGGACATGCGTGTCGGGTATGTGAAGTGTGGATTGTGCAGCAAAATGGTCGATGAGAAGTGTCGCTTTGTCTAGGTCGTCAGTCACTACGTCACCGTCAAGTCCTAGCAGTGGTGGGATAGTGTCGTCGCGTGCTCGGCCGGCGATGGCGCGAAGTGTTTTGTGATATTTGTGAGGGTTTTGTTTCTAAGCTAGTAATTTTTCTACTTGTCTGTGCAGATGTTCGTTTTTTAACCGTCTGTTCGTCGAGCTAACACAATTACGTTGGTATCGCCACCTGGCCCAATTTGAGTCAGTTTGTGTTTCTTTTGCAAGTTTGAACAGTCGGTCTCTCTTCCGTATGTTTCGTTTTAGTTCAGTCGTGATCCAATATTTATCGTTGCGTTTCCGTCTCATGTGTGTTTTGGGGATTGCGGCAGACGCCGCGTCGTACAGGGTGGCGATGAATTCGGATGTTGCTGTGTCTATGTCTTTGTCCACGATACTTGTCCAGTCAGCGTCGAGAAGTAGTCTGGTCAAAAGTCCAGCGTCCATTTTTTGGTAG
Organism: Chirona hameri; assembly: GCA_036785665.1. Lineage (NCBI taxonomy): Eukaryota > Metazoa > Arthropoda > Thecostraca > Balanomorpha > Balanidae > Chirona > Chirona hameri. Next base: position 7,620 of record JAXIVJ010003684.1, on the reverse strand, counting down.
TCCCACATAGTGATACGTTGTTCGTCGGTGTTTTGTGTAGGTGGTGCTAAATCCAGTACAGCAAAGATCGGGAAGTGGTCTAGGTGCGCAAATGATGATAGTGTACCGCTGTGTTGTACTATGTTGATGTTGCTGATGAAAATGAGGTCTCGCAAATTGCTGGTACTGTGCGTCACTCGGGTAGGCTGGTCTATGACTTGGTGCAGGTCTAACATATGTGCCGTGTCTTTGAGTTTGTGGTCAAATGGTGTGATACCACTGTGCTGATGGAGAGGATGATCAAGGTAAATGTTGCCAATGTTGAAATCGCCCAGTGAGATTATTGCTGTGGGTGTGTGAGTTTGGGCCTGGCAGATAGCCTCAGTGAAGGTGTCGAGGAAAGTTTGCAATCTGTCGGAAGGCAGGTTCGGTGGGAGATAAATGCAGCTGATAAGTAGGGTGAAATTTTGTGTTTTGATTTTGCCCAGACCCACTCCTCATCCCAATCTCAATATTCGATATTTTCTGGATGGGTAATGACTTGTGCACGTACAGTGCCACCCCTCCTCCGTGTCGTGTTCTGTGCTTTGTGAGTGGTGGGTGGAAGTCGTTGATGGAGTACTGGCTTTCGGCTACTGATCTGTCTAATTTTGTTTCAGTTAAGGCTAATATTTTTACGTTGTTTGTCGTGATGAATTGTTCTAGTTCGTCTATCTTGTTTACTGTGGTGATGCTGTTAATGTTGAGATGAGCGATCGTGAGCTGGTTTGTTTCTGGTGGGCCTGGATTTGTTTCGATACCGTGCATTATCAGTAGTGTTTGTGTGTTTTTGTATGAGCCAAGCTGTGACCATTGAGAGTTTGTGATGAGCGGGGGAGGTGTGGTCTGTCCTGTGTTGGGTGGGGTGGTGGGATTGGGTGGGGTTCGGGGTGGTATGTTAGGTGATGTAACACGGGCAGTAGTCCCAGGCAGCGCCGGCGGCCGGCCGGCAGTCCGTGACGTGCGCGAGGCCGAGAGAATTCGCAGGCCCGGGCGGACACGTCCCCCCGGCGGAGCGGCGACGATGACAGCTAGCAGGTTCAGGGGAGTAGCTCACGGCGCCGGCGAATGCACTGCGGACAGTGTGTACACCCGTCAGAAACAAAAACAGATAAACAGATGAACAAGGCACAATCACCAACGAAATAAAAAGAAACAATTACAAACAAGACACAATCAGCAACGAATCGTTCTCGACACGCCACAAAATGATCGGTGTTAACTTACATATATACAATACAAAAACACAAGCATATATAGCATAACAGACAGCATTGCAAGCTGGTACCTAAAAGTGCAAGCACCTAACCCGACCTCCCCCCCCCCCCTGTCCACCGTCGACCTGGCGCGGAGAGCCCCGGTGTGGAGCGACCTGGTGTGGGGAGAGAGAGCTGACGAGGCCGCGGCATCCACGCACCCGTCACCCGCGTCAGGTGGACCTCGGGTGTCAGGGTCAAGGTCGACCGCTGGCCGGCCGACCGGTCACGTGACCGCTGCCGCGGTCCGAGGCCCCGGTGCCAGGCGCGGCGCCAGGTGCCAGCGCGCCGGGGAGGCACAGGTGCGCAGCGCCCAGTCGCGTCCCGGGGTCCGGTCGGTCGGCTGTGCTGTCGGCCTCCAGAGCTGAGGTACCCGCGCCAGGCGGCGTCAGGTACAGAACACGGGGGACGGGAGAGACCGAGGCAGGGGTAGCACCAGGCGCGGAATACAGGAAGGGCAGAGCACCAGGAGCGGTGCTGAGTGCGGAATGCATAGCAGGAGATAACTGTGCAGGGAGAGGGGAGTGGTGGCGGCCGCGGCAGGGGCCGGTCAGCGGCAGGGGTCAGTACACATCTTACTTGGCCCTGCCGCCGGCTCGCGTGACGCGTCGATAGCCTTCCCCGTCGGTCGCTGTCGCTGCCGGCGGCTCTAGCTGAGGTCTGCGCTCGACGAGTTTGAGCAGGTCGTTCAGGGAGCGAATCACGGTCGTCGGGCTGTTCTCCCTCAGACGCACCTTCAGCTTGCCGACGTCCGACCATGCCGCGAAAATCTTCCCCTCCTTGCGATTCATGCGTGCCTTGTAGAGAACAAACTGGCTCTCGTGAGATTGTCCGTCACAAACACCTTACTTGCCACAGCGGCCGTCACGGTGGAACCTTCAAACGGCCGCGGTTGACGAAGGTGTTTCCGAGCGCTGTAGAAGGCCTCTCGCTTAGCGTAGGAGACGAGTCGCACCAGGAGAGTGCGCGTCTTTCCCGGCTTTACGGCACCAACACGGTGGGACCGATCGATGTCCTCCTTGGCGATCTCGACACCGGCTAGCTTGGCGGTGTCGATGATCAGGCGATCGGTGTCCTCGTTGGCGGTCTCCGGAATCCCGCTCACATCTAGGCAGAGGCGTCGGGAGTACTGCTCCAGGGTATTGAGCTGGACCTTGGTCTCTGACAGCTCCTCCCTTAGGGACTGGATCTCGGCGTCCCTTTGCCACAGCATCGGCGACTGCGACTGCCACAGCCGCCTTCACCTGGTCCCTAATGATGTCTAGGGAGACGTTGTCCTTCATGACGTTGATGACGGCTTGTTTCAGTGCAGCCTCGTCCATGGCTATCCTGGTTTAGTGTGGATGGTGCACTCGCCGACGCCGCCGACTAATGCTGTACTCCGATAGCACTCACTGCGATCACTGGCTCACAACTGTCACCGGCCGACAAACAAGGGTCGAGCGGTGGGGTGGGGGAGCGGCTGCGCGCACGACCTGACCCGGCGGCGGTCGGAGGTCAACTGTGAGTGTAAAACCGTTTGGTCAATCACTTTGGCTGTGGCACGACCGCACACATTTTGGAGAAGGGGTCACTTGACTTGACCTGGTGACCTGACCTGAGATGACCCGAGGTAAAAAAAAATTAACACAGTGTGGGTAATGTATGCCCAAACAGCTGTGCCAAATTTCGCGGCGCTGTGCTCCGCCGCTGAAACTCCGGTGACAATGCCCTTGGTATTATACAGAGTCGTGTGATCGTGTAAAAAGTTGGGGGAAGGGGGCGTCGCCCCCCCCCCCCCAAAGTTGGGGGGGGCGTGTCGACCCCACTGCCCCCACGGTTCCCACGTCCCTGGTACTCATTTATGACCTCATGTAATCCTGTACGTCGTAAATTGCTCGGTCAAACAATGTGGCTGTGGCGCGTCACACGACCGTAAACTTCTTGGATGTGGGGTCAGTTGAGTTAACCTGACCTGGTGACCTTAGAGGGTGTTCAAACGATTCCTTTACTAATAAGGTTTACCCACGAGGGAGAAACGACTCCCGGGGTGGGTGACGTCAGAGCATTTGGCGACATCAATATTGTGTAATATGGTAGCAAATAAACAAAGACGTTTATGGCGCGGCGATTCTCGTCATTAATCTTCAGGAATATCAACATACTTGGCGCATGTCCGGTTTTAACCCTATTACTGTCGGGCTAAAAAATGCGAATCTGTCGGGGGCTATTCCCTCCCCCTTCGTATATCGGAAACCGCTGGACCGATTCTCTCCGGGATAGCGGCATTCGATTCCTAGGAGCATAAACTACATTCCCATTTTCATAAATATGCAAAATTGTGTCATGGGCGGATACAGATAGCAAAACAAAAATGGAGGAAAACATGCATTTTTAGATTATTTGCCCTGGAACGTTGTTTGAACGCAAATTTTTCATGTTGTTGGATTTCGCCCCCTAATGGTAAGCTCTAACATATACTCCTTTTTACAATTTTGGAAAATTAATACAATGGCGTCCTCAGGCAATTCCCAAGTTCGGTATCTAAAGATGTCACTATAATAATTTTGCCGCTTTGATTTCTGTTCTAGATGCTTATAAGTATATGTGTATGCATGTGAAAGTAAATTATGACAGTTTTTATTTGTGCAGTAGCATGCTCAGGAGGGGAAGGGGAGGGGAATTAAACATTGTCTTTTGCTATCTTCATCTTTGCTTATTGATATATTTTGCTATGTAGTGTCACGCCATGGGTCCACAATTCCCCCTAATTTCATCCCTGGGACCACCTATGCCCCAAAATGCAATTGTGATCCAAGCAGATGATATTGCATAAAATTACCCACTGCAAAATACGTTCAGGGCACTAAACACAATGCGTGTGAGCGCGGTCAAACACATGCCCCCAAAATCCGTCCCTGGAGTCGCCCTTGGGCGACTTGGGCTTTTATTCCAGCCAGCCAGGGAGCGACCCCTCTATCTCAGCCCAGTCAGCCATGGAGAGACTCCTCTATCTCAGCCCAGCGACTCCTCTATATCAGCCCAATCAGCCAGGGAGCAACTCCTCAATCTCAGCCCAGTCAGCCAGAGAGCGACTCCTCTGTCCCAGTCCATTCAGCCAGGGAGCAACTTCTCTATATCAGCCCCGTCAGCCAGGGAACGACTCCTCTATCTCAGCCCCGTCAGCCAGGGAGCGACTCCTCTATCTCAGCCCCGTCAGCCAGGGAGCGACTCCTCTGTCCCAGTCCAGTCAGCCAGGGAGCGACTCCTCTATCTCAGCCCCGTCAGCCAGGGAACGACTCCTCTATCTCAGCCCCGTCAGCCAGGGAGCGACTCCTCTATCCCAGTCCAGTCAGCCAGGGAGCGACTCCTCTGTCCCAGTCCAGTCAGCCAGGGAGCGACTCCTCTGTCCCAGTCCAGTCAGCCAGGGAGCGACTCCTCTGTCCCTGTCCAGTCAGCCAGGGAACGACTCCTCTGTCCCAGTCCAGTCAGCCAGGGAGCGACTCCTCTATCCCAGTCCAGTCAGCCCAGCGACTCCTCTATCTCAGCCCAGTCAGCCAGGGAGCGACTCCTCTATCTCAGCCCCGTCAGCCAGGGAGCGACTCCTCTGTCCCTGTCCAGTCAGCCAGGGAGCGACTCCTCTATCTCAGTCCAGTCAGCCAGGGAGCGACTCCTCTATCCCAGTCCAGTCAGCCAGGGAGCGACTCCTCTATCTCAGTCCAGTCAGCCAGAGAGCGACTCCTCTGTCCCAGCCCCGTCAGCCAGGGAGCGACTCCTCTATCCCAGTCCAGTCAGCCAGGGAGCGACTCCTCTATATCAGTCCAGTCAGCCAGGGAGCAACTCCTCTATCCCAGTCCAGTCAGCCAGGAGCAACTCCTCTAGCTCAGCCCCGTCAGCCAGGGAGCGACTCCTCTGTCCCAGTCCAGTCAGCCAGGGAGTGACTCCTCTATCTCAGCCCCGTCAGCCAGGGAGCGACTCCTCTATCTCAGCCCCGTCAGCCAGGGAGCGACTCCTCTGTCCCAGTCCAGTCAGCCAGGGAGCGACTCCTCTATCTCAGCCCCGTCAGCCAGGGAGCGACTCCTCTATCTCAGCCCCGTCAGCCAGGGAGCGACTCCTCTATCTCAGCCCAGTCAGCCAGGGAGCGACTCCTCTATCCCAGTCCAGTCAGCCAGGGAGCGACTCCTCTGTCCCAGCCCAGTCAGCCAGGGAGCAACTCCTCTGTCCCAGTCCAGTCAGCCAGGGAGTGACTCCTCTATCTCAGCCCCGTCAGCCAGGGAGCGACTCCTCTATCTCAGCCCCGTCAGCCAGGGAGCGACTCCTCTGTCCCAGTCCAGTCAGCCAGGGAGCGACTCCTCTGTCCCAGTCCAGTCAGCCAGGGAGTGACTCCTCTATCTCAGCCCCGTCAGCCAGGGAGCGACTCCTCTATCTCAGCCCCGTCAGCCAGGGAGCGACTCCTCTATCTCAGCCCAGTCAGCCAGGGAACGACTCCTCTGTCCCAGGCCAGTCAGCCAGGGAGCGACTCCTCTGTCCCAGTCCAGTCAGCCAGGGAGCGACTCCTCTATCTCAGCCCATTCAGCCAGGGAGCGACTCCTCTGTCCCAGTCCAGTCAGCCAGGGAGCGACTCCTCTGTCCCAGTCCAGTCAGCCAGGGAGCGACTCCTCTGTCCCAGTCCAGTCAGCCAGGGAGCGACTCCTCTATCTCAGCCCATTCAGCCAGGGAGCGACTCCTCTGTCCCAGTCCAGTCAGTCAGTCCGTCTCCTGGTGGCGGTGTGTGAACACCGGTCGCCGCCGCCGCCGCCGCCGCCGCCGCCGCCGCCGGGCTCGGAGCCGGAGACCGGAGCTGACGCGCCGATCAATGACTCGGCACGTCGGCACCGTATGTCCGGTATTACCCGCCTCACACTGTCGGTATTACCTGACTCACACTGTCGGTTTTACCCGGCTCACACCGGCGGTATTACCCGGCTCACACTGTCGGTATTACCCGGCTCACACCGTCGGTATTACCCGGCATACACCGTCGGTATTACCTGGCTCACACTGTCGGTATTACCCAGCTCACACCGTCGGTATTACCTGGCTCACACTGTCAGTATTACCCGGCTCACACTGTCGGTATTACCCGGCTCACACTGTCGGTATTACCCGGCTCACACTGTCGGTATTACCCGACTCACACTGTCGGTGTTACCCGGCTCACACCGTCGGTATTACCCGGCTCACACTGTCGGTATTACCCGTCTCACACTGTCGGTATTACCCAGCTCACACCGTCGGTGTTACCTGGCTCACACTGTCGGTATTACCCGGCTCACACCGTCGGTATTACCTGGCTCACATCGTCGGTATTACCCGGCTCACACTGTCGGTATTACCCGGTTCACACCGTCGGTATTACCCGACTCACACTGTCGGTATTACCTGACTCACACTGTCGGTATTACCCGGTTCACACCGTCGGTATTACCCGACTCACATTGTCGGTATTACCCGACTCACACTGTCGGTATTACCCGGCTCACACTGTCGATATTACCCGACTCACACTGTCGGTATTACCCGGTTCACACCGTCGGTATTACCCGACTCACACTGTCGGTATTACCCGGTTCACACCGTCGGTATTACCCGACTCACACTGTCGGTATTACCCGGCTCACACCGTCGGTATTACCCGACTCACACCGTCGGTATTACCCGGCTCACACCGTCGGTATTACCCGACTCACACCGTCGGTATTACCCGACTCACACTGTCGGTGTTACCCGGCTCACACCGTCGGTATTACCCGGCTCACACTGTCGGTATTATATTACCCGGCTCACACCGTCCGTATTACCCGGCTCACATCGTCGGTATTACCCGGCTCACACCGTCGGTATTACCTGACTCACACTGTCGGTATTACCTGACTCACACTGTCGGTATTACCCGGCTCACACCGTCGGTATTACCCGACTCACACTGTCGGTATTACCCGGTTCACACCGTCGGTACTACCCGACTCACACCGTCGGTATTACCCGACTCACACTGTCGGTATTATATTACCCGGCTCACACCGTCGGTATTACCCGGCTCACACTGTCGGTATTATATTACCCGGCTCACACTGTCGGTATTACCCGGCTCACACCGTCGGTATTACCTGACTCACACTGTCGGTATTACCTGACTCACACTGTCGGTATTACCCGCCTCACACCGTCGGTATTACCTGACTCACACTGTCGGTATTACCTGAATCACACTGTCGGTATTACCCGGCTCACACCGTCGGTATTACCCGACTCACACCGTCGGTATTACCCGACTCACACTGTCGGTATTACCTGGTTCACACCGTCGGTATTACCCGACTCACAC